>AWWV01016215.1:0-47553 GCA_001974805.1 Corchorus capsularis
AAAGGCCCAAGCCGTACTGTCTCTTTCTCCTTTGCGCCGCCTCATCAACCCAAGCCCCTCTCTGCAGCAAAAACCGCCACCTCCTTCTCCGATCAAATCCCAAAAGCAGCCCCTTATTTTGAAAAAATTAGCAACTAAAGCCTATACCGACTTTTGTACCCTCTAAAAAAGCAACTTTAAACCCTATACCAGAAGAAATCGTTAAGCTTTTGGGAAGAAAAAGTTCAAGAAAATAAGACAACTTCAAACTCCCTTCATGGCTCAAGGTCAAATCCCAAGCTAGGTGAGTTCTCTTTTGAAGTTTTCTTCCTTTTTTTTCGTCCAAAAAGATGAGTTCAAAAACAAACCGAAACCCTAGTTGTTTTTCTCAAAACCCTAGCTGCCTTACACTCCTTTTTTCCCCCAAAAAATCTCCCGAAATCTTACTGACTTCCCCTTTTTTCCTATCGCCTCTTCCTCCTCCAAAACCCTCTCTAAAACCTTCACATCGCTTTTTGCGTCCCCCCCTATTACTTGAATTCTAAACTTCCTTCTTATAGTTGCAGGCCCCTGCTCTCACAACTGTCCATTCCCTGTTTTTCCACGATTACACCATTTTCCTTATTTTTATTTTCCTTCTCCACTTTTTCTTTTGTTAACTTCCTCTTTTGTCCCTGTAGGGCTGTTCACGTGGACCAATACCTAGCTCCAATTTGATCTTCAAATACACCCGACTTTGACAGGCTCAAGGGTAATTTTCTTATTCTCCCTCATTTGTTTTCTATTGACTTGCATTGTGAGCTGGCCTTGTTCAACTGGCACCAGCATTGTACTATTGCCAAATTGAACGAAATCGTGTGAGGAATTGTGAGGGAATCTTGTGTGAGTGCGTGCACTAATCAAAGATGAGGGAGAGCTTTATTTCGTCTGCATGTGTGATGTGTGTTGTTGAAGTATTTTGTCTCCATGTATGTGTGTGTTGAAGGGTGATTTTGGGTAAAAGGGTGGGCTATTGAATGTGCTAAGGATGCACATTGGCAATGGTGCAATGCATGGTGCCAAAATGTATGTGATAAATTCCATAATATATATATGCACCGCTTGCAATTTATAAAAATACTAATTGACAAGTACATCACTTTGGACAGCCACTATGCGATGACACCTAACTCTTCCTTGATGAAATATGTTAGATAGCAAAGCCTGATGTCTATGGATGCTAGCACTTAGGTTTGAATTCAAGGAAGAAAGATCAATTTGAAGCTTTTTGTCATTTTTGTATTTTTGTAAAGTAAAATTTAAATGTAAACTGTATTATTATTTTTTATTAACATTATTATCTCTTTTTTTTGCATTTCTCTTTAATGGAAAATGAAATCAAAATTGGCTATCAAATTTCACTTGGATTTCAAGTTACAATAGGTTCAAGGGTGACTATGAGGCCCAAAGCAAATTGGGTCCAACCAAGTTAATGACAGGATACGGCCCAACTAAGGAAAGACAAAGATGATCCAAAGCAACAAAGACGAAAACTTAGAATTAATGGACTAAGTTAATAAAACAAGATCCAACTTGGTAAAGTGATTGGCTATAAACCTAATAAGTCCAAATGAAAAAACGTCCATCAAAAATTAAAATGTTAACCTTACTAGTGAAAATTCTATATTTTTTTTTCTATTTTTACTTTTATAGAATGCAATCAAATAGACGAGATATACTAAGTTAGCAAAATAAGTTCTAATATCCTACTAATTGCCAAAATGTCAAAATGCATTTGAAAATGACCTAAATGACCCTAAATGCATGAATAGAAATAAATAACCTAAATTAAAGGATATATGTAAGACAAAAAATGGGTGTCTACACAGTGGAATTTGAGTAAGAGTCTCAACAACCATTCGATCAGAATCTCTTAATCCCCAATAGAAGCATTGAACCAATCGTCTTTTGCTAAAGCCATGTTGAGGGTAATCGGTCCACATCTTCTTGAATCTCTCCCAATATTGGGAAAAACTCTCCTTTTTGCGTTGTCGAATGTTCCCAACTCTTACTCTAGCTTGTTGATTGAAGGTCGGCTTCATTGTTGAAGATTCTCCAGTTGTTCCCTTCTTAACCCACTTAGAGTTTACAACACAAACAAAATTGTTAGACTTCAAAGGCAATTGAAATGAATTCTAGGGTGGATGACATCACCATCGAATTCCATAGTCAATGAACCATTGAATACATCAATCTTAATATGAGAAGTTCTTAAGAAAGGTCTTCCTAATAAAAGAGGACATTGATCTTTCGAATGTTCCATATCCATAACAAATATGTCAATAGGAAAAATCAAATGCTCAACTTTAATTAAGATATTCTCTAAAACACCTTTGGGATGAACCAAAGATCCATCAGCTAACTGCAGAATAACATCAGTATTTTTCAAAGGACCAAGATTCAAAAATTTTTGTAAAAAGAATAAGGCATCACACTTAAAGAAGCACCTAAATCAAGCATAGCATTCTCTATAATACTTCTTCCAATAGAACAAGTAATAGGAAACATACATGGATCCTTGCACTTAGGTGGTAAACTCTTTTGAAGCACAGCAGAGACATTAGCTCCAGCACTTACCTTACCTTGTAACCTTTTTTTGTTGGTACAAAGTTCCTTAAGCAACTTTGCATAATTTGGAATTTGTTGAATAGCATCAAGAAGTGGGATGTTGACCTCAACTTTTCGAAGTATCTCCAAAATATCTTGATCATCATCTTCTTTCTTTGACTTCTTCAATCTTGATGGGAAAGGAATTTGTTCCTTTTGATCCTTCTTGATAGCGGCGGTCTCTTTGTCTAAACCGCATGTTCCTTCACTTTCCTTTCCATTGGGTTCAACCATACCTTTTCCATTAGGTTCATCTTCAATCTTGATTTCTTTGACTGGCACTTGCAATTCTTCTTCATTGGTGTAGCTTGGCTCTCCTTTATCTTGTGCGGCATGGGTTGGATAGGGTTCTTCCAACTCTTTTCCATTCCTTAAAGTAATTGCATTGACATTCTCCCTAGGAGGTACCTTTGGTTGAGATGAGATCCTTTGTTGACCTTGTGTCTTGAGATCACTCATGTCACTAGCCAATTGACTAATTTGTTTCCTCATCATCTCCATAGCTGCCTTAATTTGTTGCATCTCGTTGGAAACAGCTTGTGAAGATTGTTGGAAATTAGGCCTTTGAAAATTCATTGGCCTTCCTTGATAGTTACCTTGGTTCCCATATTGTTGACTTGGTTGCTCGGCTCTCCAATAAGGTTCAGGCTTCCTTGATAAGCTCCTTGCATTCCCACAACATTGACTTCTTGCTTTTTGCCTTCCAAAGAAGGGCACTTATCAGTGTAGTGTCCTTGAGAACAAATACCAAAAACCTTAGGCACACTTGAAAAATTTGCATGAAACAAATTAGTGAGCATAGTGATTTGCTGATTCGTTTCTTGAAGTTGTTGCTCCAATGAGGTGGAATAGACAGAAACTTCATTAATTCTTCTTGTATTGCCTTCTCTTGAATAGTCTTCTCGAAATCCGAATTGTTGAGTGTTTGCAGCCATGTTTTGCACTAAAGTCCAAGCATCGGCGGGAGTTTTGTCTATGAAAGCTCCTCCACTTGCAGAATCTATGGAAGATCTGTCAAACGGTAGTAATCCATCGTAGAAGTACTAGATTAGCAATTGTTCATTGATTTGATGATTGGGGCAGCTCGCACACAGTGTCTTGAAACGTTCCCAATATTCATGCATTGTTTCTCCATGGCGTTGCTTAATTCCGCAAATCTCCTTCCTTATACTTGATACTTTGTGAGCAGGAAAGTACTTTTCCAAGAACAATTTCTTAAGACTCGTCCAAGATGTGATTGAACCAGTAGGTAAAAGGTACAACCAATCTTTTGCACGATCCACAAGAGTGAACGGAAAAGTTCTTAACATGAATTGATCTTCAGGAATACCTTGAATACTTGTAGATGCACAAGCAATCTAGAAATCAGTAAGATGTCGGTGAGGATCTTTTCCAGGCAAACCATGAAATTTGGGTAAAATCTGAATGAATCCAGATTTTATCTCAAAGTTTCCAATAGTATATGGGTATCGAATTGCTAAGCGTTGTGCAGTGACGTTTGGTGCAAGCTAATTCTCGCAGAGTTTTAGGAACTTCTTCATTGGCCATGTCTTGTGATGATGTTGAAGCAGCAGATCTAGGAGAACTAGATTGAGAACTCGAATTGGATGACTCCTCTTATTGTTGTCGACTTTGTGTCTCCTTCTTTAGTTGAAATAGTGTTCTTTCTGGCTCAAGATTAAATTATAAACCTTCTATACCACTACTTCTTGTCTTTGGCATGCAACTTTCTAGAAAAACTAAAAACAAAACTAAAAAGAAAAATTAGCAGTAACAGTTTGTAAACAAAAATTAAAAAGCAGAAAATAATTTTTTTATATATATCGCAATCCATAAATTTTTTTTTAATAAATCGCAATTTTTTTTTTAGAAAAACACAAAACAAAAATTTTAGAGAAGACTAATTCCTAGATCTAATCCTTACTTCCCCGGTAATGGCGCCAAAATTTATGATCGGTCATCAGCAATCATAAAAATAATCCCCACAAAAACCTAACTAAGTAGATAAGGCAAGCAGGGGACTTAAAAAATCTTTTCCAAAAATTACTTTTAAAAACAGAAAATAGGGGACTTAAAATTATCAATTAAAAAGAAAGCAATTAAACTAAAAATAAAGCAAAGTAAATTAAATCTAAATCTATGGCAATTTATAAAGCAAACAATAATTAAAAGGCATACTTCTTCTCCAATGGTATGAATCAATCAAATTAACTATGGATCCTTGATTTAAAGATGAATTTAATATTTTATCCTTGATGACAACTGATCTAGGAAAACCTAACATGTATATTAGATAAGATTTCTGGCTAAGGCTTAAAATATCCCTATTAGTCCTTTGGCAATTGATTTCTTGGCTAGGACTTAAAAATCACCTAAGAACAATGCATTAAGAACAATTATTTTTCACAAATGGTTAACAATTAAAACCAGACACCAAGCAAATAAATCACCCAATGGTAAGCTCGTCCCTTGGATGGAAGGGCTAGTTCTCACCCAATTGTCACCAATAATCAAACTTGAAGGGCTAGTTCTAAGATTGATCTAACTATAGATCTATCAAATTACCTCTTTAGCGGCCGTTCTAAATTAATAACTATCAAGATCATAAATAAAACAGAGACTTACTTACTATCTATCAAGAACAAACATCAAATTATAAGCACAAAAATCTCACCATAATCAATTGATTGAATTCATCAAAGGATAAGAAGTATTAAGAATTTAGCTACTCATGGATTTGGAAAAACCCATGAGAGGCATAAAAAAACTTACAAGACCTTGAAGGGTTGAAATCCTCCCTTGACTATACAAGGGATATCGCACCCCTCGTCTTGAAGAAGGGGTGTCGACACCCTTAGGAAAAACTAGAAGAAAAACTAGAGAAAAATAGAAGAAAAGAAATTGTGGAGGTGTGTGTGATTTGTGTTACGTAAGGTGGCTATTTATAGTGGACTAATTAGACTCCATATAGACTTAGGAAAGGGTCTAGGACGGTTTAGAGGCTGACTTGGTCTCCAAGTTGGCTTAAAAATCTTCCTAGACTCAAAATCCAAGTGAAAATAGGACTCTAGAAAATTCTGGAATCGCACAGCAACTTTGACAGCAATTTCGAACTTGAAGATGGCAGAACTGGGCTTTGGACTTCAAAGGAAAGTTGTGGATCTCGAAATTAGCTTTCCAACGGCTACTCACGAGCCTAAAACGGACATCTGATCAGAAAGTTATGGCCTTTTTACCGAGACTGCGCTGAAACCTAATCCAACTAGGACTAGTATCGGGAAATTGCGGGAATTGGATATCTCGTTGAATATAGGCGGCACAAATTGGGATTTTAACTCCAATTGTGGGCTCATATAGACTGAGTGCCATCCCATATAAAATATCCAAAATTGCAAAACTTTCGGACTTCTTCATGGCTTGTCTTCAATCCTTTACAATTAAGCTTCAATCTTCAATTCTTGCTTCTTGAGATAATTCTTCATTGGTCTTCAATTCTTCAAATTATCTTCAAGAAATCTTCAAACATGAACTTCGAATCTTCAAATCTTTACTCCAAATTGCTAAGTCCATATTTGAGTAAAAAGTCATCAAAATAGCTTCAAAAAGAGTGAAAAATAACAAGTTTCCACTTTTCTTGTCTTCAAGACCTAAAAACACAAATACTTATAAAATAGAGTCAAAATACACAAAAATAAGAAAAAGCATAGGAAAATGGCTATAAAAATAAAGTTAATTTTATCTCGATCAATGGGTTGTATGAGTGGCATAATGATCAGACCAAAATTATACATCTTTTTATGGTCATTTTCCTATGCTTTTTGGGTATTTTATACTTGATTATGCCTTATATTGGTTATATTTATGTCCATAGGTGTTGACAAGAAGAAAACTGCAAAATAGATGATTTTGTATCTTTTTGGGACCTTTTTTGGATGATTTATGGCAGAAGTATTTTCCATGGACGTTTTGGATGAAGATTGGAGCTATCATGTTCGGGATTGAAGAATTATGGAGCCATTTTTATGCTTATTAAGGTCATAAAGTTGAGTGCTATGAGTTTTCAATGCAAAGGAGCAAAAATGAGTTCAAGGCAAGAAGATATTATGGCAAGCCGAGCCATGACACTGCCTACCTGGGTGATCAGGCAAACCACATGGGTCTTCAGACAAACCATGTGGGCGCCCAGGTGGAGTTGGGACCCTTGTCCGTGCACACAAGTTCAGCAACCCATGATGTCTTCCTCTTGAAGCCTCTTCAATACATTCCAGATTTGACGATAGTTTGGGAAAACAACTATAACTTTTGATCCAGAACTCCAAATGAAGTGAATCAAGATGCGTTGGAAAGCTAACTCCGAGAGCTACGACTTTCATGTTTGCTTGAAGCCCAGAATTGACGTTATCATGTACGAAAATTCCCCTGAACATTGCGGATATAAACTATTTTGGGTAAGACTTGCGTTTTGGCCAATTTGAGCCCAAATATCTTACATGGATCAGCTTGAAGACTTGAGGAAGAGCCCAGCACGTCCCTAGGGTTATTTTAAGTCATCTAGAACTCTAAAATCAACCCTAGGCTATCCTCCATATATACCCATCTTTCCTAGAAACTCTAGTACAGTTTTTATCTTTTTCTTCTTAGGCTTTTGCGGTTTTAGGAGGTGGCAGCCGCCCCCTCCTTCTTCACCTCTTGTTTTATAGGTTTTCAATCTCTCATGGATTGGAAACTTTAATCCATGAGAGGCTAAACCTTTATACTTTTTTTTCCTAGGTATTACAATAAATTCATGGTGAGACTTTTGTTCTTAATAGTTTGATTTTTTTGTTTGAATATGTTTCTTATCCCTATACTTCATCTTATGTATTCATGTTTTGATAGATTTGGATGGCCATCATTTTTATAATTATGAATGCTACTGTCAGATTCATATTAGTCTTGAGTCAAGCTAAAAATTGGTCACAAGTGACAGTTGAATTCTAGGAGTCCTAGGTTCAACGGGATTATCAAACCTTATTGAAATCTATAGGCCCAGGGTGGAAATAGATGTAGATGAGATTGGTTATAATTTATTATGCATGTGGAAAAGTATGATCTTAATGCTTGTTCTATGATAACTTCACAGGGTGGTTTCTTGATTAGAAACTGTTGCGCCAAAAATCTCTTGGAAGAGATTCTGTGAAAACTACTTAACGACAGCATGAGGGCGTGCCAGTCAATTTGCTGAAATTTACAAAGAAACTAGGTTGAAAAAGTAAAAGAGATCAGAGCGATTTGTGGGGACTGGATCAAAGTCACACCGAAACATTTAAATCATTGATCCACTAGATTGACTTCCAAAAGGGTAACAAGAACATGGGGGAAAAGGACAATTCAATTGTCGTCTTTTCTAAAATAAACAAGAGATTTGTGTTTTAACGTCAGTAGACGAGATTGAACAAGAGATTGTTGAAGAACGAGTAAAAACTCGTGATGAACAAGAGTAAAAAGGCGCGGAGCTTAGTTTTTTGTACAGAGCAAGTTGTGAGACCCGAATCTGATTTCTGAAGCTTGGAACTGGTTCCTTTATATAGGGGGCGGCATGGGCCTTGAAACTGGCGGGCTTTACTTGCTGAGGAAGGCGTTTTACTTGCTGAGGAAGGCGAACTCTTCTGATTGATTGGAGGAAACTTCTAGGAAGTTGCAGTGAAGTTTCCTTCTCCTTCTGGTTGCTACAGCAAGTGATAGGAGGATGAGGAGAAGGGTGTGAGGCGTCCCTCATAGTGATATAGGCGACTTCCTTCTCGTAGTACCTAGGTAGTATGAGGTACTAGGTAGTATGAGGTGATAGGCCGCATCTGCTGTATCAGGTGTAGTCCCTGTTGCCTCCTATAAGCTGAAACTACTAAATTGGCTGAGAGGTGACCATGGATCATGAAAGATATCACCTAGGACATGAAATCCCTCATACTTAGCCATACTTAGGCCTTCCAAGGATGACAATACCCTTTCACTAAGAACTATGGCTATACCGTGGTGATAAAGCTATTGTGTCCTTAACTGAAGAAGAAGTAAAAGTTACAAACGAACTTGGATTGAGCTCAAACTATACCGGTAGGGTTCTTATATCAGCCATAGACTATGGTTAAAATCTTGGCTTGATCTGAGCCTTCCTTCATAGTAAACCGAGCTTCTCACCTCAAAATGTCCTTAAATGAAAAACTAGCATAAGTTTTTCATTCTAAGTCTGAATGAGCTGAAATTTTTCCAAGGGTCTTAGAATATACACATGAGACTATGGAAAAAATTCTAAGTAAAACCGAGCTCCCCTTGATGGTGAACTAGGTTTCTCTCCCTGAGTTGTCCTTAAATGAAAAACTAGCATAAGTTTTTCATTCTAAGTCCAACGAAGCTGATTTTCCACCAGTAGACTTAGATTATCACCATAAAGCTATGGGAAAAATTCTAAGTAAAACCGAACTCTCTAGCATAGAGAAGTTGGTTTGACTCCTCAAACTGTCCTTAATTGAAAAACTAGCATAAGTTTTTCATACTAAGTCTGTTTGAGATGAGATTTCACCTAGATGACCTATGTATATATGGGAAAAACCCTCCTTGAAGCCGCACCCCCTAGGTAGTAGTACTGCGTTTGACCTTGCCTTTTTGTCCTTAAATGAACAAAATGCGAGTTTGCCTCTCAGGGGAGTACTGCTAGCTAGGGCGGCTTGACCACTATACTAGGGTGATCATGTATAAGGGTGGTGAGTGATAATATCTCACACCACCCTCAGTTCAGTAAGTGCTTTTCTGTCTGGTACTCTCTTACTCTCTGCCTCCTCAGTGCAAGGGGTGAGGAGACTACATCCTATGACTATGATAGTCATAGGCGGCCTCCCTTGGGTATGAGAAAGACTTAGATTATTTTATTCCATGATATATCTCCCACCTGCATGGTCAGGTAGCATACAACTCCCTTCCTTACTCTCTGCCTGAGGTATCAGGTTGCTGTATCTAAGGAAGCTGCACCCTTGAGACTTGCTGCACCACATCCCTATAGGTAGGGGCGGCACATAGGGAGTAATTAATGATAATTATTCCAAAAATAATTATTATTAATTAATTTAATTATTAATTTTGGCCTTTATTCATTAATTGCAAGATCTTCTTCTAATCTTGACAGAATCAGGGTGGAGCAGAAACTAAGTTTCATCAGGATTTCTGATCAAATCCTGAGCACTCATCTTGATCTAATATATGCTAAGACCAATTTACCCTCAATTGTAAATTGAGGTATAAACAGAAACAATAGAAATTAATTTTTGAGAGATGCAGATTAATTTTATCAGCATGTTGGAGTTTGCTTTTGCATCAGAAGTCTATTCCTAAACCAATTATTCAAGTGGAGTTGATTAAGATATTAAGGAGATTATTTTGTTATAATGAAAATTGATGCCTACATCTTATGATATACATTGATTTAAAATAACTTATGATGCTTAATTGATTCCAATCTAATCAAATTCATAATTTGTGACTGTGATCCATCATTTATTTGATCAAAATAATTATCTAGAGGAAAAGAAGTATATTTTTACTTAATTGTTTTTCTCAACTCATTTTAAAGATCTTTAGTTTAGTTTTATTTAATTGTTTCCAAGTTTAATTCAGTTATTTTGAAAACCTATAAAAAATCCCCTTTCGTAAGATCTTCTTAGTGTAATTTGCTTTTAAAATTCGTTTCCACTTTCTCTTGGGATTCGCCCTTACTTGCCCTAACTATTAGTTAAAGGTTTGTGGCAATATATTGTGATTGTTCAACGACTCGATCACATATATACATGGACCCAAGAAACCATTAATCTAGTCTTTTGGGTTCAGGTTGGTATCCGACATGTATAGGGGCTGCTCGGTGGGCCTTGCTGAAGCAGTCAAGGGCCAGGGTTCCTCTCCCAACAAGTGGTATAAGAGCTCGGTTAGTCTCGATTGGTGTGCCCATGAGCACAGTGAACCTGGTGTGCCCATGAGCACAGTGAACCTGGTGTGCCCATCCGCCTGGGGCCTGTAATTGCGGAGTGTTGGGCAATGCACTTCATGAGTTGAGTCTTGGATGACCGGTAATTAGCTTAAGACTTAACGGGTTGGGCCACACGGGGGAGAGATGAGGGCTCACAAATGAATCAGGGGAGATTGTTAGGGATTCACATGTGAGGGAAACATCCCACATTATAAAGAGATGGGTTGTTTGAGTGGCATATATACACGAAGGACCCAAGAAACCATCAGTCTAGACTTTTGGGTTCAGGTTGGTGTCCGACATGTATATTAGCTGCTCGGTGGATCTTGATGAAGCATTCAGGACCCAGGTTCCTCTCCGAACAAACTCTCGTATATATATAAAATTAGTGATAATAGTGGGTCGTAACTCGTTTATATCGAAACATATAAATATCTTATATATCGACAAATATATTGCGGTATTAACCATAGGTTTCATAACCAGAACGGACTGGCCGATCCAACCGGTTGAACCATGACCCGGAAAAGGGAACTGTTATTTCAAAGGTATAAATCGCGGTTTTGAAGAACCGCTCAAAACCGATTTAACCGACCAACTCGGAACCGGAAAAAACCAGTAAAGTCCTTTTTTTTTAAATAAATTTTAATCTTTAAAACTGAAAAGTGAAAACTAAAATCAAATAAAAATAATTAAAGATTAGAGTTTTTTAGGATTGGAAATTTCGGTTTCCACTCCCCACCTTTCTCCCAAATCTGAAATCTCAATCCCACGCACCCCTCAACTGTCTTGATCTACCGCCAGTCGTCATTCTCATCCCATTACCTTGTCATTCATCTCGACTGGTACCAGCCATTCGCTTCCTCAATTCAACTGAGGTCAGACCTTGACTACCAGTAGCCCGTCGTTGCTTGTTCCCATCGGAGATTCACCACTGGTGCAACTGAGTTCAGATCTGTAACTTGGAAGTATTTAATGGTTTTTCTATTTCCTTTCTCACTTTCTGTCAAGCTCTCTATTCTAGCATGCCTTTTTCTTTTAAATATAAAATGAATATAAGTAAAGCGGAAGAAGGGTTTTTATGTTGTCGACTTTCATATATTTTACGATATTTATTTAAAATAAAAATAATATTCCAATAGATGGTAATATTATAGCAGAGAGATGTTTGCAAAGAAAATGATGTTCGAAACGCGAATTAGCATAGACGCTGTGCATTTGAACAAGTCGATCGGTTCAACCGGTCAAATCGTCTAAATCGGGTACGGCCTCTTAATCGGTTGAACTATCGGCTAGATATTAAAACCATGGTATTATTAACTGATATTTAATATCATGTATAAGAGCAACCCAACTTTATTTTTTGGTCAACGACATTTTCTCTAACCAATGTGATAGCACTACTTAGACTAAATAATAAAATAATTGCTAATTGGTATGTAATTGTTTTTTTGATTTTTGAGACATATTGATATTCATGACTATAGATGATGATTTTTGGTCACGCTTATAATATATGATTTCAATTATATATTATTATGTATATTAGTATATAATAATATAAGGGTTAGACTTTGAGCACGCGGCAGGATTCATAGTCTAGTCTATTTGGGATGTGCAGAGGAGCTGGCTTGGAGGCTCGGGCTAGGAGACAAGTTGAGAGTAGTACTCTCAACCTTTTCCTGATGAGAGTGACATGTTCCTACCTTACTCACCCAATACAAATACTCAACTGGTAAATACTCACCTGGTGCAATGCTCACCTGATGAGATACTCACCCCCACTCACCCAGTACAATACTCACTTGGTAAATACTCACCTAGTGCAATACTCACCTGGTGAGATACTCACCCACACTCACCTACTATATACTATACACAATAAATACTCACCAAATACTTATCCCCATAAAACAGTTACCCATGAACCCACATTCTCCACGTTCTCAAAATAAGAACATGGTGGGGCAGTTACTTACTAAAATTAAGGGTATAAATAAGACCCTAAGACAACTGAGAAAGGGTTAATCATTCTATCATTATTCACAGCATACAAAGACTTTACTCTCTAAAAGCTCTCTAACCCAAAGAAACTACCAACACCGTAAACCACCATAACAAACACCGCTGCCACCGCGCACTCATCATCAAGGAATTGCTCCGGCCTTCCTCCCTGCCACCTCTTGTGGATCCTTATCTGTTTGTGACGTTGCCTCACTCTACATCCAAGAACCCTTGTTTACATTTTGGCGACTCCGCTAGGGAGGAACGATCACAAAAGGTAAGTTACGGCAGAAAGCACCACTGAGTAGCCATGAGTGACGACGGTAATGATGCCACTCCTCCTCGTTACTTTCTTGAGCTTATGGAGCTGATTAAGTCCAACGAGTGAGAGAATAACTTTTATGGAGAAGTCTAATGCTATAATGGAAGAGCGTATAGTGCAGTTAACTCGAGCACTAAATGGGAGAAATGGTAAAAACGCTGAAATTCCCACTGCTGCTAATGGTGGAGAAAAGATCCCAAGAGGGACTTTCGAAGGAGAAAAGATCAAGGAGATGAAGCACCACCTTTTCATGTACCTGTTGAAAGAGTGCGTGGTCTCTTGCATTAGTGGATCAGGGATGGTCAGATCAACCTTCCGTATACCTCACAACCTCTAATTGTTGAGGAGAAGAACAACCCAAGGTACTGTGATTGTCATCGCGTAGTGGGTCATCCTCTAGCTGAATGTAGAAAACTACGTGAGGAATTTCACCGTAGGATTCAAGCAGGGGATATATTGATTGTTGATAACAGAGTTCAAAATAATCCCTTCCCCAATCATCAAAACCCTCACCGTATGGCATGACAATGATCGTTGCTCCACCAATGAAGATTATTATGTATGAAATTTACGCTTATTCATTCGCTCAATGGTTGTTTATTATATTGGCAAACCTGCTTAGCCAGAACTCTATCTTATGAGTTAGCTTCAGCTGCAACCACTTCATGTAAGATAATTTACATTAATGAGATTGCCTCATATGCATTGTGACTAATGGGACTACTCCATTCCATTATCTTCTATTTCTCTATCTTTGGTTGTAATGTCGTTGGCCTTGGTCGCCCAATACTTGGCTATAACGCTGCTGGCCTTAGTCGCCCAATGTTTGGCTATAATGCCGCTGACCTTAGTCGCCTAATACATAATTGGCTATGATGGCGCGTAACCACATTCTCCGTCCAGGTAGTAGAAACTTTTTCTCCCTGTAGAGATTGAAGCAATGATGCTCCACATCCCTGTCAATAAAGCTACTAGCGCATAAACACATGCTCCCTCCAGGTAGTAGAAACTATTCTCCCTATATAGGTCGAAGCAAAGTAAGTGCCAAAAAAAAAAAACCTCACTCCAGCAGAAACCACTCTCTCTATGTGAGGGTTAAAGCACATCTCATTGCACCTCATGATATGTTCTTTCTTACTAATAGAAACTTATTATTCATGATGACCATGGTGTCACATATACTCCGAGACAACAAGGAGTTCAAGCATTCCAAGCTTTGTTCTACACCGAGCCTTGCCTGCTCCCATCGTGTTCTAACGATATGTTCTGTATTCAGTATGGAGATACGCTCCACATCTGCACTATACTTTCTTAATGCATGGAATTTCCTTTATATTAATCGGATTTCCATGCAGGGGGCAAAGGTGATGGGTATAATTATTCTCCTACACTTTGACTATTTAGCATGCATGTGCTTCAATGCATATAACAGACATATTATTGTTGTTATTTGTACATGTATGAGAATTTCTCACATGCAGGTACACATTCAAGAAGTCACCTCATGTTATCTTTAAATGGAGATGCTTCATCATGATCACTTATTCTTGTGGACACTCCTGCATACGCTTCAATACCTAGATGAAAGGTAGAATTCTATGACTACTATGGAGACTCCTCCGTGTAACTCACTCCTAGAGCTCCAAAGATAAGTGCTCATAATTTTTTGAGATTCTTTTACTTTGTGAAATTTCATATTATCTGCTACATAGTCTTAAGATCAATTATTAGTGTTACACGCATAGAATTAAAAGAAAAAAAATCACACTAAGCTACCATCATGAAGTGCAAACGCAAGCTACCTATGCATCATATGCGAGAGTAAACTGTGCTGCGTGAAATAAAACTTTAAGTTACTACACTTAGTTTAACTACATATACAAATCCTCTTATCTTACCTATCTTTAAAAAAAAAGAAGGAAAAAAAAAGAAGAAAAAGAATAAGAAAAACAAAAGAAAGAAAATAAATTACTTTTCTTTCTGGAAAAAAAAAGTTAAACAAAAGTTAAAAAAGTAAAAAAAAATCAAATGAGAAAAATATAAAATATTATTATTTTACTTTGAAAAAAATATATATATTCATAAATTTTAAGAAAAAAAACAAGAAAAAAAAGCAAAAGATATAAAACTAAATAAAAAAAATTAAAATTAAAAGAATTAATCTATACTATATATAAAAGTACGAGTTTTGAGAAACTTTTGAATTGTCTATTGTACCCTTATTTTTCAAATATATTGTCTTAAATGCCCTTAATTAACTATTATAGTTTTATTCTACTAGAAACTCTATTTTTATTCAATTAAATTAAATCTAATATCTTTATAATTACTTTATTTTTACCAAAAAATTTGGATATACTAAAATTTTTTCTAATATACAATTTTATTCTACTAAAAACTCTATTTTCATTTAATTAAATCTAATATCTTTATAATTACTTTATTTTACCAAAAATTTGGATATATTAAAATTTTTCTAATATACAACTTTATTCTACTAAAACTCTATTTTCATTTAATTAAATTCAATATTTTATATAAGTTTTTTTTATTTTACCATTTTAATTTAAAAAGTAATTGTGATTGACATTTTCTATCTGATAGTTCAATGAATTATGATTAAAATTAAAATTTGTTATTTTCCTAACGTATAATTATTTTATTTGACTTATAATTATTTTTTCTTGATAAATACAACTTTGTTGTGGGTTTAAATTTGTTGTTTTATACATTGTTAATATTTTTATTTGTGTGGAATAATTTCTTTTGTTACTTTGAGGGTAAAACTCAATGTATATATAAATGGACTGGTCGGGTTGGATTTGGGTTCAGTTTCGGGTTAAGAAAATTTTGGGTTATACGGGTTCGGTTAATTTTTGGTTTTAGGTTGGGTTGAGTTTGGATCCCTCAAATGTCGGGTCATTTGGATTTATGTCATTTTTGGTTTGGGTGTTTTTCGGTTTTGGGTCATATGGTTCCAATAATTTTGGGTTTGAGCCTCTGGTTTAGCCTCTAATTTTCAGGTTTAGATCTTTCCGGATTCTGGCATTTAAATATAATTAATCTCGATCTAGGTAATTTCGGGTTGATCGAGTTCGGGTCATTAATGATTTGGGGTCAAATAATTTCGGTTTCGAATTGAGCGATTTTTTTGGTCGAATCGAGTTGGATCTGGTTCGGTTTCAGGCAGTCGAGTCGAATACCCACACTCGGATGAAATTTTGTCATCTCTAATAATATAATTTTTTAGGACAAAATTAGTAGTATGCTTAAGATTTTAATCTTCATATAATTTAAAGTATCACGTGCAACGCACGTGAAAGCGAAGACTAGTTAAAAAAAAAAAAGAAAAGGAAAGAAAGAATGGAAAGGGGACGTATCCCCTTGCATTCAAAATAATGGGGCACGCCCCCCCTTCCAATCTAATATGGGGCAGGTGTTACGCCCCCCTTCCAAATACTTAATGGGGAGACGTCGTTACGCCCCCTTTCAATTTTTAATGGGGGAGGCGTTTTCCCCTTGCAATCAAATATGGGGAACGTTACTATTCCTCCAATTTTAATTGTGGTAATATTAAGAAAATAAATTTAATAATAATAATAAATATAATTAAAGAAAATCGCAATTGCACAAGAAGGAGTAACTTCCTTATTGTACATTAGAGGAGGGTAGATTCACTTGTTGTGCGGTAGGGGAGACACCTCAGGGGAGACTCCCTTGCTACGCGAGACTTCCTCAGGGGAGACTCTCTTATTATGCGAGACTCCCTCAGGGGAGACTCCCTTGCTATGCGAGACTTCCTCAGGGGAGACTCCCTTACTATGCGAGACTCCCTCAGGGGAGACTCCTTTGCTACGCGAGAGTACTCCCTCAAGGGAGACTCCCTTACTATGCGAGACTCCCTCAGGGGAGACTCCCTTTGCTGCGAAAGACTCCCTCAGGGGAGACTCCCTTACTACGTGGACTCCCTCAGGGGAGACTCCTTTGCTACGTGACACTCCCTTTGTGACGCCCCAAGATCCCACATCAGGAGGATGTGGTGATCTATTGTGGTTTAAAATATAGAGATCCAACCCAAACTTGTGAGGCGCCTTTTGGGAAGGGCAAACCCGTGAGGCCTTTGGGCCAAAGCGGACAATACCTCGCAGGTTGGGCCGGGTCTCTACAGTTGGTAATCAGAGCTTTGTGACGCCCCAAGATCCCACATCAGGAGGATGTGGTGATCTATTGTGGTTTATATAATAGAGATCTAACCCAAACCTTGTGAGGCGCCTTTTGGGAAGGGCAAATCCGTGAGGCCTTTGGGCCAAAGCGGACAATACCTCGCAGGTTGGGCCGGGTCTCTACACCCTTAGGGGAGACTCTCTTGCTACGTGCTAGGTGAGACTCACCTGCTGTCCGCTAAGAGAGGCTCCCCCAACCTTCGAGGTTAAAACAAAAGTTATATAATAAAAAATAAAATCCGAAAGAGAAAAAAATATCAAATATTATTATTTAAAAAAAAGTTCTTCTATCCTTAAAAAAAAATCTAAAAAAAAAAAGAAAATCATAAAAGATAATTAAAAAAAGAAAAGAAAGAAGAAAAGAGAAAAAGTTAAAAATATATATGTATATACATACACACAAGGGGAGTGTCACGCCCCCGTTCAATATAATGCAAGGGGTGTGTCACGCCCCCTTGCAATAATGAGGGGTACGTCGCCCCCCCTTATGTATATAAGTGTTTGATTGTATGAAACACTCTAGTCCAAGCATATTACTTTAACCCAGTGTATTACTTCCGCGGAGACTCAGTTTTCACGCAGAAAATTCCCTTTGCTCTTGCGCGGAGGCTCACCTAGCTCTTGAGCGGAGCGCTCCCCTGCTTTCGGGCGGAGGCTCACCTAGCTCTTGCGCGGAGCTCTCCCCAGGAAGCCATGAAAAAAAATTCAGTGAAGGTCTCTTTCGACCCGAATTACTCAAGCATGCATTGATGGTCTCTCCATGAATGCATGGAACTTTCTTTCTTACGTCAAGAACTCCCATACAGGGGGCAAAATGTAGATGATGACTTTTGGTCACGCTTATAATATATGATTTCAATGATATATTTTCATGTATATTAGTATATAATAATATAAGGGTTAGACTTTGAGCACGTGGCAGGGTTCATAGTCTAGTCTATTTGGGATGTGCAGGGGAGCTGGCTTGGAGGCTCGGGCTAGGAGGCAAGTTAAGAGTACTACTCTCAACTTTTTCCTGATGAGAGTGACGTGTTCCTACCCTACTCACCCAATACAAATACTCACCTGGTAAATACTCACCTGGTGCAATGCTCACCTGGTGAGATACTCACCCACACTCACCCAGTACAATACTCACCTGGTGAGATACTCACCCACACTCAACCAGTACAATACTCACCTGGTGATGCCATGCTCACCTACTATATACTATACACAATAAATACTCACCAAATACTTATACCCATCAAACAGTTACCCATGAACCCACGTTCTCCACGTTCTCAAAATAAGAATGTGGGGGCAGTTACTTACTAAAATTAAGGGTATAAATAAGACCCTTAGACAACTGAGAAAGGATTAATCATTCTATCATTATTCACAGCATACAAAGACTTTACTCTCTAAAAGCTTTCTAACCAAAAGAAACTACCAACACCGTAAACCACCATAACAAACACCGCCAGCCACCGCGCACTCATCATCAAGGAATTGCTCCGGCCTTCCTCCCTGCCACCTCCTGTGGATCCTTATCTGTTTGTGACGTTGCCTCACTCTACATCCAAGAACCCTTGTTTACAATGACTAAAATGTTTGCCCAGGTACAATGTTAGAATTTTTTTTTTTTGCCCTCAGAGAAAGGAATAAAATGTTAGAATTTAGAACAAGTATACTTTTAGATTTTTGTCTTTTATATACGACATTTTTACTTAATTTTCAATAATAATGAAATATAGTTCCGGTCAAATAAAAATACGACATTTTTACTTAATTTTCAATAATAATGAAATATAGTTCCGGTCAAATAAAAATAATGGATTTTTTTTACAGAAGATAATGGAAATATAAACTATAAACTATAGATTGCCCTTGCGGTAGGTGACTTAGTGGTTATAAGGAAGCTGAGTGTAAGGTTCCTAACAGGCGTGATCTTGGATATTCGACTCTGAGTTAACGTAAAGAGTTTTCTCACGACTCTTGCTCAACATTACGCTGTGTTAAAATCCACTCTTCACATGCCCCATTTGACTGTAGATGTGCCACTCACCATGAATTCCCATGATTTAAGAGGGAGTGGGGAACTAAGAGCCCCTAGGGTCAATGATGCCCAGCAAAAGCCTTTTTCTTAGGGCAAATAAAACAAAAAAACTATAGAGTATATGCGCATGTCTATGTCTCACCGTTTAATAAGTTAAAATCATAATTTTCTAGAAGAAAAATTGATTGGGTATAATATGAAATGAAATTACGTTCTCTCTTTATGTCCTGCCATGGGAAGTTCTTCTGGAAATTAAACTTGGGCAGTTAGTTTAGATGAGTTTCAAAAGTATTGAATTACATAAAACATTGGGTCTTATATATTAGGACTATTGCAAGAGCTTTTTGTTACATATTCTCTCACTGCATTTTCGACTCTTATTAGTCTTATTAGATAAATGCCACTACCATCGGGTGATCGATTTGTGAAGTCATTCCATGTTAAGAGTAGAAAATTATTCTGAAACATATGTATCATGCTTCAAAGAGCTCCTTGAGATTGTAAGGCCCTGTAATGTTGCGACTTCCACTCCAAATCTGCTCAGCAATCTGCCCATTGGCCTTCTCGGTGAGATGACTAGAATCAAAGAACAAATATTCATTATTAGGATTTGAATATAATTCATACTCTGTTACGCCCCCTTTTCCCCACAGCTAGAAATTCCATTGTATGGACCACTCTCACAACATGCTATTTCTGACTCCTTGAGACCTTTCAAAATTAAATCACCAAATCTAAATCAGATTATATATATTATTGGTCCTAATTAACACAAATTAAGAAGAAGAGAAAAGAAGATACTTGGGTGAAGTATTGGTACCATATTTTTGAGGATTATTTATTCTTTCAGTAGTAGAAGTATTAAAGTCATGCTTTGCTAGCTTCAATCCTGTCAGTTTGTTTTCTAGCTCTTCCAAGGCTTTAGAAAGAGATTGTGCAGTTTTGCTAGTTGTGTGGCTTCCTCGAAGCAGGCACCTCTATTTCCAGGTATAAGTGCTTTCATAGAAGGCAAACATCCAAATGTTGAAAGCAAAATTGATTTCGAAGAAGCAAAATTGATCCCATAAATAAGTTGATGATTACTGCCAGGTTTTAAATAAGGTGAAATCAATGGTAACTTTGCATACTCGGCTGCCAACAAAACCAAAACATTAATGACCTTATTCTAGTGTTTGATTTCGAAAAAATAAAAATGATTTAGTATGTTAATTACCAATAAAGTCTGGAATCAAACGACCATCAGAAAATCTGCCGGTGGGGTATTTAAAGAAGGTTTCCCCATGAGGCCAGTTGTTTGCCCGAGCAGTGGTGTTGATGTAGTTATTGTTTCCAGCATCAAATAGCGAATCCCCAAAGATGAAAAGGGCAACATGTTTTTTTGGAGACTATTACATAGGGAACTTGAATAGAATACAAGTAAGAAACAGAAAAACAACCTTAATAAACTTGCCATTTAGAAATTGGTTTTCACTTCTTGTTGTTCTCCTTAGTTTGCATTGTCTTTATACACTAGCCTGCTATTCATAACTGTCATCATATGGAAAAGTCCACTAATCTGTTATAGACTAGATGATTTATTTATTTATTTTGGTCAAGACTATAGATGATCTTTTTTGTATATAAATATACGAGTCTTTTCTTTATTGTAAATCTTGTTGTGCCAAAATCTCTTTGAAGCTTTGGGTTGTAGAGGCGTTTTAGTCAATTTGTAGCAAAATTGGTAAAAATCAAAGATAAACGTAACTTTGAATAAAATAGGATAAAGATCAGACGATATGTGGAATCTGGTTAAAAGTCACCATGAAGATTTTAATCATTTAACCCAGATTTCGATTAAGTATCAGGTAGACAGATTCAAATTGAAATAAAAATGGAAAAGGATTGTATTTATATGAAAATCGTTCCAACCAAATGAAACTGATGACAAGAAAAGATTAAAAAACTAGACAAGAGTCTAAGTTGAAGTGTGAACAAGAGTGTGAGCAGATGTGCTTGAAGTTTGCGCTGGGCAGGGTTGTGTGTAGAATTGTCTATCCTGAGCACTGTTGAAGCCTCCTGCTTTCATAGTCTCTTCGTCAATCCAGATCCACATGTCAAAGGGGTCACTTATTAATTTCCAAGATAACAATCACGATGTCAATTTTCAACCGTCATGATGGCAAATTGATCTTGTCTCCAATGTCAACTCCAAATCATCTTCCTGACCTTGAGCTATCAGCATCAATTTAAATGACGTAATTTGTGATCAATTAGTCAACTTCCTCTTGTGTGAATACGCTTGATCTCTTCGTTTACTTGATACGGTTTTGACTAAATTGTGCCGATGAAGTCGTACATGAGTGCTCTTATACTTGGTTATTAGCCTAAATTGAAAACAAGGCCAACTTGATGGACATCATCGGCACTGACTACTTCAAGCCGATGGAGTAATTGCTCTTTATCATTGATACCAATTTGAGCATCCTGATGATATAAGTTTTACAACGTGGGAAATCAATTCTATTTAAAAGAAATTAAGCCAATTTTGGCTTTATCATCGACACCAATCAATTGGTCCTGATGGTGAGCATCCCGATGATATAAGTTTTACAACGTGGGAAATCAATTCGACTTAAAAGAAATTAAGCCAATATTGGCTTTATCATCGACACCAATCAATTGGTCCTGATGGTGAGCATCCCGATGATATAAGTTGGCTTTTGGAGATAATGACTATCGGCTAAATAAATTACAAAGCCAATTTTGGCTTTATCATAAGCCATGTCATCGAGACAAATAAATCAATCCTGATGGTGTTGCCTTCAATTTATCATTCACACCATTGGGACTAATAAATTGGTCTTGATGGTGTTGCCTTCCATTTATCATTCACACCATCGGGACTAATAAATTGGTCCTGATGGTGTAAATGAAATATCTAATTATTTTGAAAATTATTAATTTCCTCCCATAATTAAATTACAAGGCAATTTCCAAGCAATTTTCTAAGTGGTTTGGGCTTTGCTCAAGGCTTTTCCTAATCCAAATAGGTTTAGGGTGGTTTTAATCTCATCAATTTTGGAATTTAAGATTTAATCTTAACCATCCAAAATTAATCAATTAGACCACAATTCATAATTTACCCTAAGTGTAAATTAGGGTATAAACATTGCCCCCTCAAGCTTGATCACTTATTTAAAGGGATACAAACTTGAATTTTATTAAAACCTGTTTGGCCTTTTATAAAACAAAACTAGGCCAAAAAATTTCTAACGTTGGCCTAATGAATCATGCCAAATGTAATGAAATTTTTTTATTAATGTTGGCCAAGAGAGAAATCCTAGGCCAATCATCATCATGTATATAAATATACCATCAGTGAAACTTCATGTAGGACCCTTGGCATGAAAAACATTTTCTTGATATTAAAACCACCCCTTGATCCCTCTGCGGAAATCCCAAAAAAGCCGAGGTTAACAGCCTCCTCAAGAAAAAAAACTCCTCTTCTGAACTGTTTCCAAAGGGCAATATGGTGATTCTATTTATTCTTTGGGTCAATGACATGGGAACACGTCACCTCTTTTTCTCTTCCCACCTTCTCTTTTCTTTCCCCAAATTCTTTGGTTCTCAAAACCAAACAGAGGCAGCCGGCATAGGGTATGGAGAAAGCACTTTTTTTTTTTCTCTTTTCCTTTGTTCTGATAAGACATGGTTGATTAGTAGCAGACCTCTCACTCTCACATTCTCACCTTCCCTCTTTTTTTTGGCCTCAGCTCTCTTTTCTCTCTTCTTCCAATCTCTGCAGGTCTCTCATTCTCACTTTCCCCTCTTTTTTTTTGGCTCAGCTCTCTTTTCTCTTCTTCCGATTCCTGTTTCCATCTCTTTTCCTTTGCTTCTCTTCTCTGTAATTTACCCCAATTTCTCTGTTTCTTTTTAAAAAAAAAAAAATACTCTTTGCCTTTCTTTGGGGTCATCTCTTTGGCTTTCTTTGGGTTCAATCTCACATGTATGCTTCCTGTCTCTTTGCTTGGAATTTTTTTAAAATTTCCCCTTATTGTTTGGTTATTTTTAATCCCCACACCTTTGTTTGGTTTCGTTTCCGCTGTGCTGTTTTTTTCCCCATTTTACCGACGTTTTTTTGTTGCTTTTTGCTTTGGGTTTTCCCAGTGCTGTGGTTGCTTGGCCATTTTTTTTGTCTTAGTGGGTTTAGTTAATTCCCACAATTTCCTTATTGTTTGATTGTTTCCCCTTATTTGTTATTTTTCCCCTTTTCCCCTTTTTGTTTGTTGTGGCTTTTTCCTTCTTTGTTGTTTGACTCATTCTTTGGTTTGGTAGGTTGATTATGGCGAGTTCGTCGGGTCTTCAGGTTGGTTTTCTCTCCTATTTGTTTCTCTTTTTTTGCTTATTGGGTTCTCTCATCGCCGGTTTTTCTCTTTCTCTCTTTTGCCTGGTGGCATTGTGCTCATCAGCACTGATTTTTTGGTTGTTGATGAGAATGTCTCAAACGAAATATTTTCTTACTTTTGTTGTTCATGTTTTCAAAGCAGTGATGGAGAGACTACAATCTTTGATGGTTTGTTTTATGGTATAGGCAAGAATGTCCTAAGCTTTTTCTTTAGACTAATTAACTGTAGTTTTTATTTTTGATGGTCAGTAGTATAATATGCTTGATCTATGTTTGGAGTTTTGTTTGAGAGCAGAGTTAGCAAGCCCCTCAGATTTATACAATCATATTTCAAAAGAACAACTACAGGTGAGCTTCTCTGTTTTATTTTTTGAGTTAAGGATTAAAACAAAAGAGACAAGTTCATTGTCAGTTGCAGTCCCTTTTCTATCCATGTGCCCTTTCCATTTCTTATTTAGTTTGCTTTTTATAGTTTTTTTTCTCATCATTTTAAGAATTTATAGCTTTTACATGTTGTTTTAAAGTCTCATTGATTTGTATATTGGCTACCTTGAAACCAAACTGAATTTCACCCTACAAGTATTTGTTTAAACTTTAAAACCAAACCTTAGGTACTTTCTAGATAACCTTATCAACTATAAAAACATAGTAGTTGTTTAATCAAGATCCTTTTATTTGCCATGCTCATACTATATATCTATGATTGATTACATTTAACTATGAAAGTGTTTTAAAAAGTTGCAAAGTTGTTAAGCCAGTTTAAAGTTTTACTAAGTATTGGTGACATTGACGTTGATTATTATAATAACCAAAGGAAAGCATTATTGTTTTCCTAAGTCACTTGATTATGTCATTTGATCCTCTTCTTTATTCATTAACTTAATTATGAAGAGGAAGAGACTTTTTTTTTTTGGTCTGGCCAAATAGAGTAAGGGACTTAGGTAAGGTGATTTCAAGTTCAATTAAGCTTGAGCCCTCATATGAAGTTGAGTTGTATTGAGCTTGTACCCTTCTCTGTTTATTCTTCCATATGCCTATGTTGTTGAGTCCAAGGATGTTCACTTTTATTCATTTTTTATTATATAATTTCAGTTGTTGTCATGGGTTTTGTTCTGACCAAGTGAGATTCCACTTTTGCAGGCTGTTGAATATGGAGTTCATAAACTTGGGAATCCGAAGGAATGGGCTTCCACTTTCTGAGCCATGGTACATCTTCCTCCCTTCTCACTCTGTTATATATATTGTAGTTAATGTCTCCCATTTGGTGATTAAGAATTTGTGTTAGTCAAAGTTTGATTTTGTATCTAAGTTCTCCAAGTAGTCATTTTTTGTCCATACAATGTTCTTTTTCTAACTTAAAATCTCTACTGCCATGTGATATTATTGATTTTTCTATATAAGTTTATTATATATGTCCTTTTTATTGCTATGTGCTCTTTTGAGATATGTGATCTTGATATTGTTTTTCCTAATCATTGGTATTACTAGCTAATGTGATTATTCCAATTTGAAAGTTCAATTACTCTCCACCATATACTCAGAATTAATTAATTGCACACAAATCCTTTGTATGTGGTGTTTGTTTTTGTGAACAAAATAGCTTATTGTGCTTGCTCTCTGATGCAAACTCATTTTCACTTTCTGTTTCTTATTTAGGTTATGGGATGATATCAAGAACAAATTTTGGGGTGAGTCTAATCAACGGTAATGCAGTGTTCTACTCTCTCTCATATCTTTCTTTGAAAGAGGTAAGAGGAGGAGCAGGTAAGCCTAACCTTTTCAAGCTGGGGAATGGTTGCAGTTCTTGAGTTTGGTTTTGTAGCTTCTAATCCACTTAGCACCAACACTATATAAGAAAAGACTGCACAAAACTAATGTGCAAGGACCATTTGAGCTATTTAAAATGGTGTTCCAAGAAGCCACAAAGCGTTTTGACATAAGGAAAATCAGGGAGTCACCTTTTTTTTGAAAGCATAGATCTTTGTAACACTGTTAGGCTGTTGTTCTGGATCATTAGAATTTAGATAGTCATGATTTTTATGTGTTGTGACATAATGACAACAACTTGCATTCGGTCTTCCATGTTTCATATCTATGAAATAATGCTAAGCTGAATTTTCATATATGTCTAAATACCTCATTTAGATATTCATGATTTTTATGTCTAAATACCAATTTCACAACGATAGTGTTAATGACAGAATAATGAGAGAGCTTATATTACATCAACTATATGAGAATGCTATATCAGAAGAATATGAAACCTTTGTTTTGTTAGTTTTAAGAATGAGCTGCCCATTAAGCTAATTTTAGAGAAATTCAATATTTGTGAGGTTAGCTCTGTCAACAGAATAAACTAACCCATATTTCTTAAGAAATTTGACAGACAAGAGCAAGCTTGATGCTTAGCCAGAGCTCTTAATTCACATTGTCCCCGATAAGACCAACAATACCCTGTGAATGAAGAGATGGTAAGTGTCTTCTTTTTATTGCTCTATCAGTTTTGTGTTTTGTTGTTCAGTTTGAATCAAATTGGAACTTATAATGACATTGTTTCTCATGTTACAGAATTTGGTGATCAACCTTGGTACTTTTGCAAGGTATGGGACCAAGGAATTTATGGAGGCATTGGCTGCTGGTGCTGATGTTAGCATGCTTGGACAATTTGGTTTGGTTTCTACTTAGCTTACTTGGTTGTCCAGAAGGTTGTTGTTACAACAAAGCATAATGATTTGATCAATGTGTCTTGGACTCGCAATCTGGTGCATCGTTCAATGTTATCAGGAACAAAGAAACTTTGCAGGGGCACTAAGATTACCCTTTTGATGACCGAGAATAAGCTCGAGCACTTTGACAAGTGCCATCTCAAGGATTTGATCAAGAAGCACTTACTCATCATTACAAGTTTTCCTTATCTTTTTAGTTTTTATTACTCAAACCGTGCGCGGCGTAGCGCGCGGGTAGAACCTTGTACAAATTAAAACCACACCTCAGTTTAAAATCAATTTGGGCTAACGGTGTAAAAGCTTCTTTTTTTTTCTTTTAATTTTTAAAACCACACCATCGAGACTAACAAATTAGACCCGTCGGTGTAGAATTTTATTGTTAATGTCGGCCTAATCTTAGGGCAATCAAAATTTTCCTTCCTTTAACATTGTTGGTGTGGGAACTTTGTTTGCCAATGAAAATATGTATAATTTTTCTTAACAACATAAAAATCTTGAAGGCCGATGTTGATTTTATCTTAATCATCAAAACATTGGCTTAACTACAAGTTTAGACCGATGATTTTGCTTTTGTTCCTTTTGGACCATTGGCTCAAACTAATTTCTAAGCCAATCATTATTTTTTCTTTCTTTTTTTTTCAATAAAAGCCGCATTTGTTATTGGGACGGCTTTGTCCTCTAAACATTGAATGTGTCCTTCCAAAGCATAGGTCGACAATTTTCTCAAAGCAGCGAAGTAGTGTCGCGTCGACCTTTGCTTTCTTCGCATTGTAGACACCCGTTTTTGTCCTATATCCTCCAATATAAATCAATTTATTTCTTAATTGGCATTAGGGTCATAGAGGGGCATTTTGGTCATTTTTACACTAAGGGCATTTCGGTCATTTGCACATTCAGGGGCATTTTGGTCATTCTTAGTACACTTTTAATTTAGTATATCTAATTTGTTTTAATTATCTAGATTTCATTTGAAAAAACCCAAAAAATTCTTCATGTGCACCTTTGGCATTTTTGCATATTTCATGTCTTAGTTTCGTTTAGTAATTTAGTATTGGTGCATGTTAATTATGTAGTTTAAGCTCAATTTAGTTAATTAAGTAATTAACCATCAATTTAGTAATTAATTAGACCTTGCATAAGTTGGATTAGCGTTTTTGTGCGCTTTTGCATTTTATGGCATTCAAGAAGTAAAAAAATTGGAAATAAGAAAACCAAAAAAAGAATTTATAATTTCACATTTGCATTTTTGATTACACATTTCTCAAGGTACAAAATACAAAAAAATGGAAATAGTAAAATACAAAAAGGTTTCATTTTCCTAGAGCTCACTATGAATGGGATGCCATGCCATGATTCCACACACCCTTGTGCAGTTGTGCTACTCGAGTCTCTCTTAAATGGTTCTTTTTCTTCAAACACTTTGTACTTCCTTAGAATTGTCTAGTGATCAAGTGACTTACCTGCAGGCCCATTGGGGATTCCAGCTCAATTAAACTCATAATGGTTATCTTACAACAATTAGGAGACAGCAAGCAAGCAATGAAACAGGGTTTTTCACAATCAACAAAACATATGACAGTTTCATTATTAAGCCATCAGATGTATTCCTTTCAACCAAGCACAACTCAGCAGAGTTCTTAAAAGAGGTCAAGCAATCAAGGCAGTGTGTTATGGTGAGCTAAATGGGCAACTAAAAGGCAGTAGTGCCTGCAAAGTCAAATTTAAGCATGAACAGGAACAACCAATTTCAACAAGAGTATTGTCACAATCCCTCAAAAATGCTTTAAACTAACCATACAGCAAGTCTTCATTTGCAAGATCAATAAGAAAAGCACAACGTATCAATGTAGCACCATGAAGCCATAAGGCAATAAGAAAGACATTAGTTCAGCAGAACATTCAAATGCAGCAGGCTTTGAGTGCACAAACAAAGCATTATGGCATGGCAATAGAGCATGAACTAAACAACGCAAGACTCAATCCAGCAAGCTCCATTCGGATAATTCAGCAGGGAACACAATGGATACCAAGGCAGTTAACAACAGCAAGAAATTCAAAGCAATATACTTGGAGGGAAAACTACTAGATTGGGAAAAATGGGACAAATTACGCAGGTCAAATAATTAAGTGGTTCATAAGACACAGGACGAGTTAACACAGCAAATTGCACACAAGGAAAGCAACAGAGGATTCCATCCAATTTGCCCATCTGATTCTCAAATTCAGTTTGAGAAAATTACCTGCTAGCCAGTCAATGGAGCCAGCTCACCATTCCTTCAAGTCTTATCCTCTCAGATGAGTAGCCTCTGCTGACTCGATGGCAACAAATTTAACCTGCACAAAAGGACAAAAGAATTGGTTAGAGCTAAAATAGCGGAAGAGGAAAATAGAAAGGAGGAGAAAGGGATAAGAAGGAATCAAAAGCAGCTGGCAAAAAGGGGGGGGGGCGGACAGAGAGAATTTACAGGGGGAATTGGAATGCTGAGTCTTTCTCCAGATACAAGGATTGAAATCTTCTCTCTCTCACACATCTGTTACTCTCGGAAGCTCTTCTTTTTTTTTTTTCTCTCTTCGACGATTCAAAAAATACTCTAGGATTCACTCTCTCTTTCCTATCAATGAACTCTCTCTTCATTCACAAAATTCTCTCATTTTTTGACAGAACTCTTACTCTCTGTCTCTCGGATCACTATCTGAATTCTCACACTAGAAAAAAACTCAATCTCTCTCCCTTCGTTCTCCTGAACACACTCAGAGACTCTTCCCTCTCCTCATACGCAACTTTTATCTCTGAAAATAACACATATACAAAACATTCATAGATGAATAGGGGCCGAAACATTAAAAAGAACTGAATTAGAGAGAGAAGGGCGTTAGAGAAAGAGAGGAAACACAAATTCAGATTAGGGTTCTTTGGGATGAAATTGGGGATTTTTGATTGAGGGTAGCTTACCTCAAATTGAACCGAGAGATGGATAGAGGAGAGAGGATAGAACGAAACCCCAAAGTTTGAGGTCGTCCCGACGGTGGAATCACCGGAATTCGAGCATTCAAAGCTCGGGTTATCGTCAAAACTGAAAACTCAAACCATTCAAAGGTTGCAGCGGGTTCAAGGAGGGTTGTGGTGACGTTTGAAGAAAGATTTGAGCAAAGACAGCGATGGAAACATCAAGTTTGTGAAGTTGCAGAGATTGATAGCTAGGGTTTGGCGGAGGAGAAGCGGTGAGTCGAGGAAGAAGAAGAAAATAGAAGAAAAAGAAGAAATTTTTACTTAAAGGAGTAAGCTAGGACCAAAACGGCGCCGTTTTCGGTAAGTATGCTTTCAATTTAATCCTGTTTGTTTTAATTTGCTGCTACTTGGGGACTGATTATGTTTGTTTGTTCCAATTTGAGACTTGTTTATGCTTAATTGCTTCAATTTGGCTTGTTTTTGATATGTTTGCTAATTTTGAATTGTAAATAAATCGATGGTGGATGTATTTAGTTTAAAGGTTAAGACTTTAAGTTAAAATTGATTGATAAAATGTTGAAGGTTAGGTTTTTTTTGTTAAATCAACTTAAATATCTAATCCCTAGGCTAAAATTTGCATAGTTAGGATTAATTTAATCTATGAATGTTTGTGGAGTTGTCCCTAACTTGGAATTGAGGTCCTTGGTCTAAAGACTTGTCTCTTTTAATTTGTTATTAGTTCGAAATTGTTCCTTGATCCCATTTTAAGTTTATTTCAATTGGGAAAATCAAAACTTTGATTCAAAGTTTGAATTTTCAAACTAAAATTAGCTTTGAAACATGGGCATTAAGCCATTTTTGGAGCTAGCTTTAATTTGAAAATCATGGCTTTGAGTTAAAGATTTGGTTCTTTAAATTGAAATTAATTTAGGAAAGGGGTTGATGAATTTATTTGGATTGATCTCAACTTAAAAAGATAAAGCTTTGGTTAAGAGTTAGATTCTTTTTAGGTTTGAGTTAATTAAAAAGTAGATTTAAATTCCTTATATTAGTCTCGTTTGATTTGGTTCTTTATTTTAGAAACTCATGTTAAGATTGTGTAATTCGGTGTTTGATTTATGTTATCGGTTTTCAATTTGTGTCCTTAGCTCCTTGAAATTTGCTGACTGTTTTCTTTAGTGTGCAGACGTCCCCATAATTGTCCGGTTGGCCCTTAGCTTTCAATTTACTTGTTTTCATTTGGGATTTGTAATAATTTAGTAATTTAGTAGATAAGTAAAGTAGAAAGTAATCTCATGCATATCATGTTTATTTGTCATAAATTATAATTGTTTGCATCTCATGCCACCTTTATCTGCTTCGATTAATAAAGGGGTGTTTTTGGCTACGACGAGTAAATCTCGGGTAAAGGTGCAAGAGCACGACCTCTCGGGATTTCGCCCCGAGATTGATTAGTCCTCACGGATATCCCTGGAGGATCGGGCTAGGTTCGTGAAGGCCAATTCAAGTAAACTCCTTTTTATTAATCAACTAATAAAACTGGACTTTGCATTCATAATTTCATACATGCATTAGTTAATGTTTAGATCAAAATTTGAAGAAAAGAAAAAAAAAGGGAAAGAAAAAAATGAAAAAATGGAAAAATCAGAAAATTAAAAGATGCAATAAAAGGTGTTTTAAAAAAAATGTTTTCAAAAATCATGTTCTCTTATTCTGTTTTCAAAAGTAATTAAAATGGGTAATCAAGAGTTTTTTCAAGACTTAAATAGAGGTTTTCAAATTCAAACCAGACTTAGTAAGAAGATCAATAAAAGATGGAAATTTTTTTTCAAAATAATAAGAAAAGAAGATTTTCTCACCATTTTTAGGAAGACTAAAATGGAAATTTCCAAAACAAAATAAAAGACTTTAAAAACAAAAAAAAATGAATAAAAGGTTTTATCACAGCATTTTCAACATTCCTTTTTCGAAGAGAAAAAGATCAATAACAGAACAGACAGTGAAAGAGAATCGAACACAGAATTGATCGACAATCGTTCGATCACATTCTTCGAATTCTCAACATGGGTTTTAAAAAGCGATTTCATTTTCTTTTATAACCCTTTTCTAATAATTAAGATTAAGGATTAAAAGCAACCGTTAAATATTAAACCCATTAGATTTAGTTTAGACTAGAGGTACCGTCGTTCGACGGGCGTTGTGGGGGTGCTAATCCTTCCCCACGTGTAACCGACTCCCGGACTTGGGCTTTGGTTCGTAGACCGTAGTTTTAGACTTAGTGTGTCCGTCGTCAAGCATGGTCCATTAGGTCAAAAAATTGTAGGTGGCTAATCACACCTAGGCAAAAAAGATTAGTGGCGACTCGTCTTTCCAAAGTCGTCTCGGCAGGGTCCCCCGGACCCGGACGTTTCGACACGCATCTTCTTGGCTTATGATGGAATTTCTTTAATGATGGGAGAACTACCAAGCGACTTGTACAGTATAATTGTACTAGGCCGAACAAGGTTTTCCATGGCCTTCTTCAGTCCATTTTGTGAATCTTTAAAGTTTGATACCATCGGCCTAGCACGTCTATACTTGTCCTGGCCAAGAAATCTAATAATACCAAATGTCTCATCATAGTATCTAGCATTGACAACGTTAGATTCCACTTTAAACAGACTATTATCAGCATGTACTATCTCCACATCATCTCCATTCCAAAAGATAAGAAGCTGGTGTAAAGACGATGGAACACACCAATTGGAGTGAATCCAATCTCGTCCAAGCAAGGCATTGTATGTTGATGGTGAATCAACCACAAAAAAAATGCAAAAATAGAAGTCTTACTTCCCACCGTAAGATCTGTTGGAAGAATACCTCTTATTTGATTGACGGTACCAAAAAAAATCCCTAACTATTACGTCAGATTTGATCAAATGATCAGCATCCTTGCCTAGTCTTCTCAAAGACGAATAAGGCAAAATGTTAACAGTAGCTCCATTGTCAATTAAGGCTCTATTTACTGGTATACCATTGAGATGGGCCTTGATATATAAAGGTTTAATGTGGCATGCTGCTCGTTGATCGGACACAATGTCCTTAGGTTGATCAACCTGGCCCCCCGAGTCTTCATCGTCATCCTTATGGGGCACTTGAATAACTTCTTCAATATTCCCAACTAGGAGTGGCTTACTTGGTTCCACTCCTTCCTCGGCTCTAGCAGCAAAAACACACGGTCGAGTAAGGATGTTACAATGCAAACTCACCGTGAATTGTCCAAACGTTATTGAATTGACGGAATCCTTTTCATCAGCTTGCAAGGTGTCACTCTCACTTTCTACATCTTCATCTTTGCTTCTACAAGACTAAAGTGGACCTTCATCGTTGGTCTTGTCTTGACCATCGGATTCTCTCTTTTGCAATAAAGCTATTTTCTCATTTAGACTTGCTTCTTTCCTCTTTATAAGAGCTTCCCTCCCGTCCATCTTTGCCTGTAGAAAAGCTACCCTCTTGTCGAGTCTTGCTTGTTCGAGTAAAAGCTTGGCCCTCCAAGGTTCTAAACCTTGTCCAACCAAGTATTCAAAAGTCATATCATCTGTCACTTTGAACATTCGTTCCGGGACAACCTCTTCATCAGCATCCTTCTTGAAATGACATTTTTCTAAGCTAGTTGCCAAGGCCGTCACTTCTTCTTCCATTACAGCACTTTGCAACTCCTTTCTAGTTTTAGCTCTCCTCTTGAGCGCTCGCCTCCTCCATGTCTTCCTGTTTCTCTTTATTGGTGGAGTTCGAAACTTAGGATACTCAACTTTCTGCCAAACACCAACTGGAGCTTTGATAGTCGGCCTCACCATCTTTGGACGATTATTTTATTGCATGATCTCTTCGGATCCGGATTTCATTCTCAATCGCCATTGTTCTTATTTCTTTCTTCCTCCTTTCCAGCCAAGGCCTTAACTCACTTCTTGACCTAGTTGGATATTAGACCCGGCTTGAGAACATGGGGAGTCGGTGCTGTAATTTTGGATTTAGTCACCATCGGCTTAGAAGTTCCTTGAACTATCAATGTGATTATCATCGATGGCTTAGCATCCTCTGCAGCAAAATCTAACTTTTTTTGCACCGTCCTCCAAGCAACTGATTGATTAGGAACCTTCACCGGCATATCTTCAGTTGTAGTCAAATCTAACTTGCTTCTCGGCATCGATCCATTTAAAGCCACTGGCCTAGGAGCCATTGGCCGGAATACTTGTTCCCTCGAAGACGCAGCTCTGTTGATATATGATCGTGTCGTCAAGCAATCATAAAATAAATACTGAACCAACTCCAACTAACTAGTAGCTAGGGCAAGCACAAGTCGATCCCACAGAGAGATTGTTTATTTATTCTTCTTAGAAAATCACAAATAGACTCAAGAAAGCAGTGGTTAAGCAGATCAAAATCAATAAAGCAAAAGAAAAGTAAATTAAAAGCAATTAAAAATAAGAAATCAATAATAACAAGATATCCTTCCAATATAAGCTAAATCTCACTCTTGACAAATAAAACCATGGATCATCGGAACACCAATAAAACGAACAATTCAATTCAGTCCTTGGCTAGAATAAGATTACTAAAATTCACCTTATCCTAATCTAGATCAATTATAAATTAATTGGTACTAGGCCTTCCCAAATTAATCCTTTTATCAATTACTAGTTTAATACTAGGCCTTCTTAAACTATGCAAAAGATAAAGCATGAAGATCAATAGATATACCGAGCATATGCTTATGATTACTAGGCATTCATCAAAGCATAATGATCAAACAAATCTTAATTAAACATCTTAGCTACTAGGCACTCACTAAAAATACTTAATCTTGCTACCAATTATTAGATCTAATTACTAGGCCTTCATTAAATCTAATTTAGCAATAGTTCTAACATGTTAATTAGTCAACTGGCCATAATCTTCCAATTAGCAAATCAAAACATAAGAGATAAGCATAGTGATTGCATGAAAACATGAATTAAATCATCAAGAACCAAAATCAACCATCAAAACCAGTTAATCAACCATCAAAACGAAATCATCATCACCAAATTGAAATCAACATGATTAAATCGACAAGAAAACAAACAAAACGAGAGCAATCCTATCGACATAAGCGTGTAGAAATTGACAAGCATATACTCCTTACCATGAATTAAATTATCAAGAGATTGATTATCACTTACATTGGAAATATTAAAGAAGACAAAATCGAAATCTCCATCATAGACAAAATAAAGAAACAAGTCGACTAGGGTGAAAGAACCCTAGAAGTCAACAACTTCTAGTTACTTATGAGTTGTGAGAATTCTCCAATTGTGAATTATGACAAATCCTAAGATAATCTTACCTATTTATAGGCAAATCTATGACATATCCTACCCTTATGACAATCAATACCAGCCCTTAGATAGCCCGCCCAAGAGGGTAAGATCGACAATAGAAATTCTAATCCTAAGCTAACTAGGAATTACATCAAATTTGTCTCCAAGCAAGAGCTCTAATTGCTTGAAGAAGATCATCCTCATTAATTAGGATCCACCATAGCCAATAGGAATGCTCCATGTCATCAATATCCAGCTGGAAAAACCGTCCAAGGCATCCCCAAGTCGATTTACACCTTTCCTAAGTCATCTTTGATTTTAGGTCAAAACTGTCCAGAACCTTCAGGGGCAAAATCAAACATCTTAGTGCCAAAATTGGCTCTCGGGCAAAAAAAGAAAGTTGTAGAGCTTGAAGTCAGCTTTCCAACGGTATATTATTTGCTATTTTCTGAGCTCCAGATCAAAAGATATGAATTTTATACCGAAACTATACTTATGAATCGTATGTTGACTAGGAAAAGGAATTTCTCCATAATTAATTAATTACTGCATCATAATTGATGATTGGACTTGGATCTCCTCTTTGGGCTTTAAGAATGACGAATTGAGACTAGAGGAATCAGATTTCGGTCTCCAATGATTCGGGCTTCTTTCTGGGCTTCATGGGCCAAAATGGACCGAAATCAGTAGTTTCACCAAATTGCTCCAAATCTTCATCCTCTTAAACAATAGCTCTAAATGGGCCTAAAATAACAAAGATGATGATGGGCCTATTGGGCCAAAATGGGCCGAAATCAGTAGTTTCACCAAATTGCTCTAAATCTTCATCCTCTTAAACAATAGCTCCAAATGGGCCTAAAATAACAAAGATGATAAATATAAGGATAAATAGACACATACGCTACCAAAACAAGCCAAAATCGCATAGAAAATATCACACAAATTAGGTCTCATTATATTTCCCCCACACTTCAACTTTTGCTAGTCCCTTAGCAAAAATTAATGTTTAATCCTAACTAGACTTGGACTAAAAATAACTAGACTCTGACTCTAAACAAAACAAACAAAATATTCCACTTTCGTGTACGATGACATTTAGCATATGCCGCAAGCCTTTAAACCAATGTATGTCTATATTGGAGGTGTTATACTCTGAGGGTTTACTTAACTAGAATGATACCCACAAACATTAAAAACAAGATAGAGAAAAGAAAAATTTCTTTTAAGACACATCATAGCACAGACTAGTCAAAAATCAATATGTTCAATCTCCATAATCAAGCAATTAGCTAGAAATAGTCTCTCGAAGAAATCAATTCTCAAGCAATTCTATGCAAAATCATCATTCAATTCAAGTTTATCATCGTCAAAAGCAAGTACTTAAGTAGTAGATACCAACACATTCATCCAAGGTTTTCAGAAAACAATTTTTAAGTCAGACAAGATATATCACACACATGTAGAAAGTAGATTCAATGATCAAGGAAAGGTGAAATAAAGGGTAAATAATAGAAATTTAGGGTCATAAAGCGGTGTTTGGGTGTATAAGGCTTAACAACCTAGCTCAAAACAAACACTTTCTTCTTTCATTCAGCTTTCAGCTTTTCTGCTTCCAAGAAATTGTTCTTTTATTCACTTTTTTTTAAAAAAAAATTTCAAGGGGACAACTATTAGAAATTTCCAATGCCTCTTCTCCCTTACTTAGAACAATTTTTTTTATATATATTCCTTGATGAAAGAAGCAATTTCAACAAAAACAAGCCTTCAAACCGTAGGAAAATTCCCCCACACTTATTCTTCACTTATTAGGCCAAGAAAAGAATATTCAATTTAGCAAAGATGGCTAAAACAAGAGAAAAATAGGGTGTAAAAAGGTGGGTGTTTAGGAACAAAGGGAATCGGTTTCAAAAGGGTAAAAAGGTATGATCAAAGAATCATTGTGTGTAAAAATATCAAGTATGAACAAAACAATTTACAATGGATGAATTATGCAAGCATTCTAAAGCAAGTAACAATCAATCAACTTTCAATCTTTGAATGAGAACATCATATTCTCACATGCTAAAAATATCATAAGCATAGCATAACAAAGCTTGAAAAGAAATCAAATCAAGAACTAAATCATGCTAAAAACTCAATTTTTGAAATCAAATCAATGATTAAGTACATATGCATAAACAAGATGTGTACTTATTCTTTTGTTCTTCTCTTTTCTATCTCAAAACCTATTTTTGGATTTTCAAATTTTATAATGCAAATAAAAGCAGGAAAACAAGTAAATCTAATCTAATCATGCAAAACTCTAAATCAAACATGCAATGCAAAAATTAAAAACCTAAACTACTCCCCCACACTTAAATAAGATTTTTGAATCAAAACTAATGGAAGAGGTTTTGAGCAAAAACGTTTTTTGAAAACATGCTAGCAAAAACATTGAATAAATGCGACAATTTAAGATGTGAGAAACTAAACGTGCAAACAAGAAATTTTAAAAGCTACTAATGCTATCCTAATATGCAAACAAGTAATTCAAGCATAGAAGCATGCTAAGCAAAAATCAATTAACCAAACAAGCTAACAATCAAAGCAATCAAAGCATAGCAAAAATTGCAATCAAAAGCATGCAAGGGAAATTAAGAGTTTAGGGTTAGAGAAAGCATTTTCGGTGGCGAGGTCAATTCCTCCTCCAACGTAGTGTGCTTCTCCTCCTAGTTTCCATAGCTAGCAACAATGCTTGAATTTTTGACCTAAATGCAAAACACACAAAAATTAAAAATAAAAGTTAGTGGTTAGTAAGCTTGGATTACCTCCCAAAAAGCGTTTTGTTTAACATCTTTTAGCTCGACGGAGCTTCAAGATCATTCTTCATTAGTGATGTAAACGGGTTCCTCCAACACAAGCTCTTCAATTTCATAAATCTTCAATGGCTCAATGAAAGGCTTGAGTCGATAACCGTTCACATTGAATTCATTTCCTGTGGTGAGATTTTTGACATCAACTGCTCCATGTGGATAAGCTTTAACCACAACATAAGGTCCTGACCATCTTGTCTTCAATTTTCCAGGAAAATTCTGAAAACGAGAATGTTATAGCAACACTTTTTGTCCTTTATGAAAATTCTTTTGCAAGATATTTTTGTCATGCCATGCCTTTGTCTTTTCCTTGTAGATCCTTGAGTTCTCATAGGCATCATTGCGAATTTCCTCCAATTCCTGTATTTGAAGCTTCCATTGCTCACCAGCTTCATCTAAATCCATATGGTAACACTTAACTACCCTCCATGCTTTACGTTCCAATTCAACATGTAGATGGCAAGCTTTTCCAAAGACAATACGGTATGGTGACATGCCAATGGGTGTCTTACAAGATGCTCTATAAGCCCATAACGTATCGGTTAAGCAGAGACTCCAATCCTTTATTGTATTCACGATTTTCTCAAGAATTTGCTTCACTTGCCGATTAGAAACTTCAGCTTGACCATTTGTTTGTGGACGATAAGCAGTAGATACCTTATAAGTAACTACTTCTCCATTAATGCTTTAATCACTTTGTTGCAAAAGTGAGTAACTTTTGTCACTAATCAATGCTCGAGGAATCCCAAAACGATGAAGAATATTTTTTTCAAGAATGTAACTACCGTCCTTGCATCATCACGCTTTGTAGCAACAGCTTCCACCCATTTAGAGACATAGTCTACTGCAAGCAGAATGTACTTGTATCCACATGATGAAGGAAAAGGACCCATGAAATCAATTCCGCAAACATCAAAGATTTCCACAACAAAGATCGGCTTTTGCAGCATCTGATTTCTCTTTGAGATATTACCCACTTTTTGACATGGAGAAAAACTCTTGCAGTACTCATAGGAATCTTTCATTAGTGTGGGCCAGAAAAGTCCATATTCAAGAATTTTCAAATCTGTTTTCTTATGACCAAAGTGACCACCACAAGAAACATTATGACACATCTCAAGAATTGAACTAACCTCGCTTTCAGGGATGCGACGCCTTATTACCTGATCAACACAAAATTTCCATAGATATGGCTCATCCCAAATATAATATTTGGAATTGCTGACAATTTTATCATTCATGGCTTTATTCGCATCTGTAGGAAATTACTTTGCAGCAAGAAAATTCACTATGTCAGCGAACCATGGGACTTCAGATACGGCAAACGTTCTTCATAAGGCAGTGATTCCTTTAGATCAAAAGGTTCTTCCTTTCCAGGAATTTGACTAAGATGATCTGTAACGACATTCTCTGCTCCTTTCTTATCTCGGATCTAAATATTAAATTCTTGCAGAAGCAGAATCTATCTAATAAGTCTTGGTTTGGCTTCTTTCTTAGCCAGAAGATATCGGAGTGTAACATGATCAAAGAAAACTATCACTTTTGCACAAGAATGTAATGTAAGGTCTAAATTTCTCAAGTGCAAAGACCACTGCTAAGAGCTCTTTCTCGGTGGTAGTGTAGTTTTTCTGGGCAGGATTCAAAGTTCTAGAAGCATAATAGATAAATATGTGGTACCTTGTTAACTTTTTTTCCAAGAACAGCACCAATGGCATAATCACTAGCATAACACATGATCTCAAAAGGTAAGCTCCAATCAGGTGGCTTAACAATCGGTGTTGAAGTCAAAGCATTCTTCAATTTGTCGAAGGCTTCCATGCAATCATCCCCAAATTCAAATTCCACTTCTTTCTGAAGTAATCGACATAGAGGAGTGGAGATTTTGGAGAAATCCTTAATGAATCTTCTATAGAATCCAACGTGACCCAAAAATGACTTGATATCTCGTACAGATTTCAGATAAAAAAGATTCTGTACTATGTCGACTTTAGCCTTATCGACTTGAAGACCTTCTTTTGAAACCACATGACCAAGATCAATGCCATGATTAACCATAAAATGGCATTTTTCAGCATTCATAACTAACTTAGTTTCCACACATCGTTTTAGCACCAACTCCAAATTTTCCAAGCAAGCATAAGTATCACCATAGATGGTGAAATCATCCATAAAAACTTCCATGATGTTTTCCACATATTCTTGAAATATGCTCATCATACACCTTTGAAAAGTCGCAGGTGCATTGCATTAGAAAAAGGCATACGCCTATAAGCATATGTCCCAAAAGGACAAGTGAAAGTAGTCTTCTCCTAATCTTCAAGTGCAATTGGTATTTGAAACTAACCTGACTATCCATTCCAAAAAGCAGTAGAAACACTTACATGCTAATCTTTCTAGCATTTGATCCATGAACGGAAGCGGAAAATGATCCTTCCTTGTTGCAGCATTCAGCTTTTTGTAGTCAATACACATTCTCTATCCAGTAGTTACTCTCTGAGGTATCAATTCACCATCTTGATTTTCAACCATAGTAAATCCAGATTTCTTTGGAACTACTTGTACAGGACTAACCCACTTACTGTCAGATATGGCATAGATAAGACCAGCTCCAAGTAGCTTGAGAATTTCTTCTTTTACCACATTTGTTAGATTCAGGTTAAGTCTTCTTTGTGGTTGTCTCACAGGTGTAACTTTTTCTTGCATAAGAATTCGATGTGTGCAAAACATAGGGTCAATACCTTGGATGTCAGCTATTGTCCAATCGATAGCTTGTCTATACTCTTTCAGAATCCTTATTAGCTTCTCTTCTTGCAATTCATCTAGCTTATTAGAGATGATAACAGGCAGAGTCCCATTTTCTCCAAGAAATACATACTTCAGATTGCCAGGAAGCTTCTTAAGTTCAACTTTTGGCGGTTGCTCAGTACTTGGAAGTGGCTTAGGAGTCGGCTCCAAGCTGATGTAGGAGACCGAAGAAACTTTATCTTCCGAAGGAGGTTCCATATCACTGATTGAGTCTTCAATTATATCCACTGCAAGAACATAGTGATCCTCAACAGGATATTTCATCGCCTTGTAGATGTTGAACTTAACAACTTCATTATCAAACTCCATACTCAGAATTCCAGAGTAGACATCAATCTTAGTACGAGCAGTTCTTAGGAAAGGTCTTCCTAAGAGTAGCGGCATAGGAGGGAGATGAATATCATCATCATTCATCTTCAAGATGTAAAAGTCAACAGGGAAGATGAGTTTCTCAATTTTGACCAAGACATTCTCAATTAACCCTTCAGGATAGACATATGTCCTGTCAGCTAGATGAATAACAATACCAGTGGAACAAAGAGGTCCTAATTTCGGTTTCAGCTTCAGATAAACAGTATAAGGCATGACATTGATAGCAGAACCTAAGTCACACATTGCCTTATCAAGTCTTTGGTTTCCAATTGTGCATGAAATAGAGAAAGATCCTAAATCCTTACACTTAGAAGGTAGCTTCCTTTGGAAAACAGCAGAAACATGCTCATTCAAGCAAATTAGCTCATTACCTTTGAGCGTTCGCTTTGTAGTGCAGAGTTCCTTCAGAAAAAGAGCACATCCAGGAATTTTCTCAATTTTGTAAATCAAAGAAATATTTACCTCAAGCTTGCAGAGTTCTCTGAGTTGTTTATCCTTAATCACTCCTTTATTCCTTTTAACTAGTTGAGAGGCCAATGGTGCAAGGATAACAATTTCTAAACCTTTTTTAGATTTCGGCAATAACTCCTCTTCTTTCTTTTCAATTTGAATTTCCTCCTTTGGTGCTTCTTTATGAACTACAATACAAGGCTCATCAGCTTCATCTAGATCAAAGGTTGGCAAATCATGGTTGGAAAATTCCAATTTTGTAACTATCTCCTCAGTTGTCATGTCTTCATCCGCTGCTTGGTTTTCAATAGCTACTGATGTTCTCAAACTTTTACTCACTTCAGTATGAGTAAATTGATTTGGCACTGGCTGCGCAATCTCAATAATAGGTTCTCGGTGTTCTGCATTTAATTTTCCTTCCAAAGAAAGTTTGAGAAGCTCAAATTTTTGTTGTTGTGTACACATTTGTTGTTACTGAGCATTCATAAATTGTTTTCGCATCTCTTGTTGCACATTCATGAATTGAGATAAAAGTTGAGCCATGGTATTGAATCCATGTTCCATCTTCTCGCCAATTGATCTTGTGGAGAGTTAGATTTTTGTGCTTCTGTATTCACTCCTTCAAACTAATGGATGTTATTTGCCAATTCATTAAGCAAATTCCTTGCATCTGCTGGAGTTTTACTCATCAAACTTCCACCGCTTGCAGCATCAACCATCTTCTTGTCTGTAGCCTCCAAACCATCATAGAAAGTCAACAAAAGAGTATGCTCATTAACGCCATGGTATGGGCAACTATCGCATAAGTGATTAAATCTTTCCCAGTACTTGTACCATTTTTCGTCAGGCTCTTGTTGAATGGCCATAATCTTTTTCCGAATAACCGAAACCTTTGAAGCAGGAAAGTACTTCTCCAAAAATTGCACTTGCAATTGTTCCCAAGAAGTAATAGAATTCGGAGGTAGACTAAGAAACCATGTTTTTGCAGATCGGTCCAAAGTAAGAGAAAACATCATCAACTTAGCTTGTTCTTATGGTATCTTTGTTGCCATTCTACAATGCAAGTAGAATTCTTGTAGGTGCTTGTGCGGATCCTCATGTGAATTTCCATCAAAACTTAGCAGCATCTGGACAATTTGCGGATTCAACTCATAATTATCCTCTGGTTCATGGTAAACAATGCAAACAGGCTTTGCTCCCCTTGGGAAATTTAAGTCCTTTAGGGTAGGCGGCAGCTCCATGATTCCTGTCTTTCAGAGAAAACCAACAAACACACAGGGGGTGAAAGAAACAAGTTGTAAAGAAAAAAAAATAAGAAGAAAAGTAAAGCGCAATCTCTCCGGCAACGGCGCCAAAATTATGATTGTGTCGTCAAGCAATCATAAAATAAATATTGAACCAACTCCAACTAACTAGTAGCTAGGGCAAGCACAGGTCAATCCCACAGAGAGATTGTTTACTTATTCTTCTTAGAAAATCACAAATAAACTCAAGAAAACAGTAGTTAAGCAGATCAAAATCAATTAAGCAAAAGAAAAGTAAATTAAAAGCAATTAAAAATAAGAAATCAATACTAAAATTCACCTTATCCTAATCTATATCAATTATAAATTAGTTGGTACTAGGCCTTCCCAAATTAATCCTTTTATCAATTACTAGTTTAATACTAGGCCTTCTTAAACTATGCAAAAGATAAAGCATGAAGATTAATAGATATACCAAGCATATGCTTATGATTACTAGGCATTCATCAAAGCATAATGATCAACCAAATCTCAATTAAACATCTTAGCTACTAGGCATTCACTAAAAATACTTAATTGTTGTAACGTCGGATATCCCAGGAATTAACCAAACAAATAATTAAAGCGAAAACAACAAAACAAAATTTTCTTGTAGACCTATGCCACAAATCTGCACTATCAAATCAATCAATTACAATCAACAATCATAACAATCTCTCCAGCAAACTCTCAATCTAATCAACCCAACATGAGTGATTCTCTCACAACAACATAAAGCTATCTTAGCTTTTTCTCTCTCTCTATCTCACACAATCTCTCACACAAAAAACTAAACAGAAACTGCTTATTTATACTAACATAAACTTGGACTCCAAGAATCCTTTTCTTATTAGGATTCTTGTCCACCAATTAAAAATCTTCTAGAAAAATCCTAAACCAAATCTAATTAGGAATTGGGTCAAAATCCTAACAATCTCCACCTTGACTCAAATTCCTTCATCAAAACTTAATTGCTCCACCCTTTAACCAAATCTGCAAAAGTAACTTTCTTCTTTGTTGGCAAGTCCACATCCTTCTTCTCAATTTGATGCAAAAAATACCGATCCATCTCCTTTAATAGTCCTTCCAATTAACTCATACAAATTCTTCGAATTCTTCACTCCTTTCATCACAATCATCGAACCTTTGGTGATCTTCAAGCCTCCACCACGGCAAGAATATCCATAACCCAAGCAATCCAACTTTCCAAGCGAAATCAAATTCCTTGTAAATTTTGGAACATACCTCACGTTCCCAAGCATCTTGACACTTCCATCATGCAAAAGAAGTTTCACACTACCAATACCTTCAATTTTTTCTTCACTATTATTAGCCATGTAAACAGACTTATCACACTTCTCAAGCTTCGAAAACCATTCTTTCTTTGTGCAAATATGTTCAGAACAAGCAGAATCAAACACCCACATATTTCTAGTATCTTTCTTTTCTTCTTGCACCTTCAAAACAACATCTTCATCAGAATATTCATCAATATCTGCAGCAGCAACATTAACACCACTCTTATTCTTTTCTTTAGATTTCATGAAATCCCCCAAATCTTCCATTAACTTCTTGCAATAGGCTTTTATGTGCCCCATCTCATGACAATAATAGCACTCCTTATTACTGAAATCAATCCTTGGCCTCGAACTTGATCTTCCTCTTTCATTGAATCTACTCCTCGATCTTCCATCACTCTTATCTTTTCCATAAGTTCTTCCACACTCCACCGTGAGAGCACCATTCTCTTCATCTTTCTTTTCAGTTTCTTTCAATCTATCATATTCAAAAATTGCAGAAGTCACATCTTGCAAGCTCAGGGTTTTCCTACCAACCATAAAAGCTCTAGTCACAGGATCATACCTGTCGGTAAGAGAATTAATCAACAAAACTACTTTATCAACCTCTTTCATGACTTTAGCAACACTTGCCAGCTGAGTAACCAGTCTATTGAACTCCTTTAGGTGTGCCCTTAAACTTGTTCCCACCTTCATCTTCAATCCAAATAATTCTCTTTTCAAACACAACATACTTAATTTCAGTAGCAAGATTCAAACGAATTGTACTTACTGCTTTTCGTTGAATATCTTTCCACTTGCTATCAGTCATCACTGCCGGCTTACCAGTTTCAAGCGCATCTCCCAATCCTTGTTGTACTAACACATCCGTTATCGTACTTTGCCACATCTGAAAGCTGTTCGTTCCATTGAACGGCTCAATCTCAAACTTCAAAGTTGATCCGCTACTGGTGCCTGCCATCTTCAATCAACCAAGCTCTTGATACCAATTGTTGTAACTTCGGATATCCCAGGAATTAACCAAACAAATAATTAAAGCGAAAACAACAAAACAAAATTTTCTTGTGGATCTATGCCACAAATCTGCACTATCAAATCAATCAATTACAATCAACAATCATAACAATCTCTCTAGCAAACTCTCAATCTAATCAACTCAACATGGGTAATTCTCTCACAACAACATAAAGCTATTTTAGCTTTTTCTCTCTCTCAATCTCACACAATCTCTCACACACAAAAAACTAAACAGAAACTGTTTATTTATACTAACATAAACTTGGACTCCAAGAATCCTTTTCCTATTAGGATTCTTGTCCACCAATTAAAAATCTTCTAGAAAAATCTTAAACCAAATCTAATTAGGAATTGGGTCAAAATCCTAACATTAATCTTGCTACCAATTATTAGATCGAATTACTAGGCCTTCATTAAATCTAATTTAGCAATAGTTCTAACATGTTAATTAGTCAACTGGCCATAATCTTCCAATTAACAAATCAAAACATAAGAGATAAGCATAGAGATTGCATGGAAACGTGAACTAAATCATCAAGAAACAAAATCAACCATCAAAACCAGTTAATCAACCATCAAAATGAAATATCATCACCAAATTGAAATCAACATGATTAAATCGACAAGAACACAAACAAAACACGAGCAATCCTATCGACATAAATATGTAGAAATCGACAAGCATATACTCCTCACCATGAATTAAATTGTCAAGAGATTGATTATGACTTACATTGGCAAGATTAAAGAGACTTACTCACTCATGATTGGAGAAGTCAAAATCGAAATCTCCATCATAAACAAAATAAAGAAACAAGTCGACTAGGATGAAAGAACCCTAGAAGTCGACAACTTCTAGTTACTTATGAGTTGTGAGAATTCTCCAATTGTGAATTATGACAAATCCTAAGATAATCTTACCTATTTATAGGCAAACATATGACATATCCTACCCTTATGACAATCAATACCAGCCCTTAGATAGGCCGACCAAGAGGGTAAGATAGACAATAGAAATTCTAATCCTAAGCTAACTAGGAATTACATCAACTTTGTCTCCAAGCAAGAGCTCTAATTGGTTGAAGAAGATCATCCTCATTAATTAGGATCCACCATAGCCAATAGGAATGCTCCATGTCATCAATCAAGCTGGAAAAACCGTCCAAGGAATCCCCAAGTTGGTTTAAACCTTTCCTAAGTCATCATGGATTTTAGGTCAAAACTGTCCAGAAACTTCAGGGGCAAAATTGGCTATTGGGCAAAATTGGCTATTGGGCAAAACACGAAAGTTGTAGAGCTTGAAGTCAGCTTTCCAAGTGTATATTATTTGTATTTCTCTGACCTCCGGATCAAAAGATATGAATTTTATACCGAAACTGCACTTATGAATCCTACGTTGACTAGGAAAAGGAATTTCTCCAATAATTAATTAATTACTACATCATAATTGCTGATTGGACTTGGATCTCCTCTTTGGGATTTAAGAATGACGAATTGGGCCTAGAGAAATCAGATTTGGGCTTCTTTCTGGGCTTCATGGGCCGAAATGGGCCTGATAGGCCTACTGGGCCAAAATGGGCCGAAATCAGTAGTTTCACCAAATTGATCCAACATTGCTCCAAATTTTCATCTTCTTAAACAATAGCTCCAAATGGGTCTAAAATAACAAAGATGATAAATATGAGGGTAAATAGACACATACGACTACCAAAACAAGGCAAAATCGCATAGAAAATATCACACAAATTAGGTCTCATCAATATAATCATACCTCACAGGTATTGATGGTCTTCTTTCTTTTGGTTGTGGCATTGCTTCATCATCCCTAGCGATGCCTTTGGCTTTCTGTTCTCTCGTCAAGCGACCACCTATTGGAAAGTTAACAGAAACCATATTGGCTACAACAAGAAAAGGATCTTTATGAACTCCCATTTCCTTCTTGGGAGCTTCAGGAAATTTCAAAATTCCACGCTCGATCTTCTCTTGCACAATGTTTCCGAACATGGTGCAACTGTTGGTGGAATGCCTCCATGAGTCATAATACTTGCAATACTCCTTGCCTCGTAGCTCATCAGCATGTGGTAGCTTATGTCCTGGGGGTAGCTTAATCATCCCTGCTTTAAATAAGAAATCAAAAACATCCGATGTTTTGGACACATCAAATGAATACATCCGACTCTCGTCATGTGGTTTCTTCTCAGCCTGACGATGATAAGCTGCTAATAGATGCTCCTGAGTCTGACAATGTCCGATCCCTGCTTTTACCATGGAAGGACACTCAATTGGTCTGTCAGCATTTTACTCAGCAACACCCAACTCATAGTTAGGCTCCTGATAATACGTTCCATAAGAAGAACTCCTCCGTTCTGCATCTTCTCGGAGCAAGTTCTCATAACAAGCAACCTTTGCGAAGTTCGATGTCCAAGCCATTTTGTGCCAAACGCACAAATTCCTCCTCAGGTAGCACAATGCAGCACCTATTCCTCAGCTTCTTAAATCGAGCAAGGTAATCTTCAGTTGATTCTCCTTTCTTCTAAGAAAGACGAGATAAATCTGGCAATGAAACTTCGAATGGAAAAAATAACTTGGCATATTACCAAGTCAAATGGCTCCGAGTGGCTCTCAACCACTCAGATAATGGGAATGCTTTGGTAAATAAAATCCATTCTTTTCCGTCAGTTCTGGCCACGTCATCTGTCCAAGTAGCTAAGAAGAAGAAGCAGAAGAAGAAGAAGAAGAAGAAGAAGAAGAAAATGTGGATTTTTGTAGCCACGTAAACAAATGACTTGGCTAGAATTGATAGAAAAGTTGATAGACGTTAGAAAAAAGATCTTTTTGGCCAAAATTAGGAGTTGAGGGGTTTATTTGACCAAAA
>AWWV01016216.1:0-12560 GCA_001974805.1 Corchorus capsularis
AGCATGGCTCCTGATCAAGCTAAAAGAATCTGATTTGGCCAACAATTGACAATGTGGAAAGGAGGAAACCAACTTGGAAGAAGAACAAAGAACAAAGGAATGGAACCCTTGGCTGCTAGAAGACCTGCTAACCCAAATTTGTACTAATATGCAAACTGTATGTAATTTAAAGAATGGAGAATGTACATGACTTGTTAAAAACCTTTTATGGAAATGCAATTCACCAATTCTTCTTATTGCTGCAGAAATTTTAAATGCATGATGATTGATTATATGCAAACTATGAAATAAAATGGGTCAATACAGGAGTCTAAATGAAATGTAAAATAAAATAAATAAAGAAACATATATATATTTTTTTGTATTTTCCAATTTCCATTTTTTTTTGTATTTTGTATTTTTGGGAAATATGTAATCTAAGATAGGAAATGCAAATGAGAAATTGTAAATTCTTTTTTGTGATTTTCTAATTTCCATTTTTTTTGTATTTTTTCAATAATAGAATGTCATAGTGAATTTAACTTCCTAAATATTCTAAAACTTAAGATTTACTCAAATGCCCCCCTGTTTGCAAATTAAGAAATAAATTCAACTTTTAAATAAAGGATTAAAATGCAACAACACTAAATTACTAAATGAAGCTGAGCCATAATATATGTAAAAATGCTAAAGGTATACATCAAGATTTTTTTTTTGGGTTTTTCAAATGCGATTTAGATGACTAAAATGAATTAGTTGTTCTAAATTAAAAATGGACTTAAAATGACCAAAATGCCGTCATGTGACCAAAATGCCAAATAATAAATAAATCAATTTAAATTGAAGGATACAGGACAAAAATGGGTGTTTACAGCTGCCCCTCTTTGCGTGCTTTCTAGCAATTGGGAAGTTTACAAAAAAGTAGTTTGTATACTTTCTAAGAGTTAGAAAGTGCGCAAAGTCGTAGACACCCATTTTACCAAGCAGACAAAGCAAAACAAGAGTTGAAAAAGAATTCCAAAATAAAAAACCAGATGCAGCCTCCGAAAACGAAATTTAAAGAAAAGAGATCCTCGAATAGGATCCCGAAATCTACTGATAAAACAACAATTCGATGCAAATTCTGAATAGACACCTTCGATCAAGGATTTTAAACTTAAACATGAATTTTTTATGAAGACCACCCTGGATCAATCGGAAACAACTGATGAAAAACCTTCCTGGGTCGACTGAATCGATCATTCTGACATAAAATTGCATAAACGTGGAAACTACTGAAGAAAGACCACCCTGGGTCGACTGAATCGATCATATTGACATAAACTTGGATAAACGTGGAAACTACTGAAGAAAGACCACCCTGGGTTGACCGAATCGATCATTCTGACATAAACTTGGATAAATGTGGAAACTACTGAAGAAAAACCACCCTGGGTTAACTGAATCGATCATTCTGACATAAACTTGGATAAACTTGAAACAACTGAAGAAAGACCGCCCTGGGTCGACTGAATCGATCATTCTGACATAAATTTCGAATAAACTTGAAAACAATTGAAGAAAGACCGCCCTGGGTCGACTGAATCGATCATTCTGACATAAAATTGGATAAACTTGAAAACAACTGAAGAAAGACCGCCCTGGGTCGACTGAATCGATCACTCTAACATAAACTGAAGAAAGACCGCCCTAGGTCAACTGAATCGATCATTTTGACATAAACTTGGATAAACTTGAAACAACTGAAGAAAGACCGCATTGGGTCGACTGAATCGATCATTCTGACATAAACTTCGAATAAACTTGAAAACAATTCAAGAAAGACCGCCCTGGAAACTACTGAATCGATCATTCTGACATAAACTGAAGAAAGACCGCCCTGGGTCAACCGAAATAAACTAAAGAAACACAAGCCTCGATCATTCCGACATAAACTGAAGAAAGACCACCCTAGGTCAACTGAAATAAACTTAAATAAGACCGCCCTGGGTCGATTGAAGTAAATTGAAGAATGATTGCCCTAAATCAATTAACTGAAAGTTAAGTTTAGCATCTGAAAATTTCTTCGAATAACTTGTTCTGGTGATGAATTCTAATTGTTGGAATCCTCCTTTGGAAAAACCCTGCTCTGAAAATATGTTTTAATGCTAATTAGAATGCACCATGATCTAATGCCAATGCATGGTAATGCAAGATGTATGCCAGGATTTGTACATGATATGAATTTTCTTTTATTCGGGGTTCATGGCTTCGCAGGGTTCCCAAATGTGTTCCATCAAATTCTTTATGTTAGCTTCTGCTATTTCTCTGAATTATTGCTTGTTAAATTATCTGCATTGCTCCAGCTCCTCTTCTTTCAATCTTGCCCCAGTTTGCCCTTCTTTGCACGCCTTATGCCCCATTTTCTTTCTGAATATTATCTGCTCTAACTTTTTGTTTTCTTGCCCCCCCAAATGACCGTTTATTTCTTCTAATCCCTATTCTTGAATGTTTTGTGAATAGTTCTATGCATGTTCGCCCTTTATGATCAGTGATGAAATGAAATGCAAGTATTCAAAAGCAATTATTACTAAGAAGCATATGTTTTTCATCTAGAATATATTTAAATAATAGATATAAGAAATGTAGCGCCTCATGACAATGAATACTCTGACGACGATTTGTTGACATGCCAAAGGATTCTCAAAAACAAGATTTTTGCTTTTCCTGACTCAGTCTGGACCAGACCCTCACCCTTTCGACCTTAAGAGACGTTCTTGAAATATATTCTCCACTGGTTGTACTTTTCCAATCTGAGCTGTTCTTTGCAGGTTATCAATTTGAACTTATCCATTTATCTCATTCTTTTCCGGATCTTCTTTCGGTCCATTCTTTATCTCCTTTCCTTCATTATTGTTTCCTTATCAAAGCCTTGGGAAGCTCCTAGAATTCCTATCTTTGCTCTAGACTGCCCTTTCAGGTTTTCACCCTAGAGCTTCTTTTCTTCGTCATTCATTTTTTTTCTTCTCTTTTTTTCTTCTCTCTTTTTTTTCTTTTCTTTTTACATGCACTTGAAAAACTACGAATTTACCCGAAAGATCTTTTAAAAGTTTTGACTTAAAACAATTTGCAAAAAGGACTGTTATTTTTGTTGAGGAAAAATCTCTTCTTGAATGTCCTCACTAGATCAAATATGGACTTTTATTAGGCACGTAATGTAGGCTAGGGCTCTAGGTTGCCAAAGAAAAGATATAAAGGCTCAAAAATGTGTTTGAGTGTATTTGAATCAAGGATCATTTTTCCTTATGTGAAGGATCTTATCATTCCAATTGTCCTTTCCTCCATCTTATAACTTCACCTTTCCTTTCACTTTCTTTTTTCAAAAATTTTTTCTTCACTTTCAGTTTTCACCCCTTCTTTTTTTTTTTTGGATCTTTATCGACTTTTGATTTGAATTTCTTGACGGAGTGGACTCAATGCCTCTTTGTAAACTCTACTCATTACTGTCGGGATGCCCCATTCAATATTGAGCGCAAACCTTCCCTTTTGAAGCTAATCCTTCTTCACCTTTGCCCTCCAGTGTGGAGGGTGATCCTTGATTAGGGTTCATTAAAAAGAAATTAATTAGGCTCAAATGGGGTCAACAATGGACATTTTTCTGCAAGTGAAGGGAATCTGAAAGAAGGCCATTTATCACTTCAAGATTGGACATTTTCATTGAAGAGCATTCCTCGAGAAAACGAGTTTGAAATCATTTTTGGAAAACCATTTTATCAAAAACCTTTTGAAAACCATGACTCTTTTTGAAAAACCATTTTATCAAAACCTTTTGCAAAACCATGACTCTTTTTGAAAACCATGATTTGATTTTTTTTTAAAACCATCGTTGTTTTTTTCTCTTTTTCTTTCTTTTTTCTTTTTATTTTCATTTTTTCCACTTATCCTTTTTTTTTATGACCTCTTTCTTTTTTAGGCCAAGTTTTTTTTTCTTTTTCTTTTTTCTTTTCTCTTTTTTTTTTCAGAATGGGAACTTATTAAAAAATAACTTTGCCCCTTGGCTGGAGAGTCATGAGTGAAGAATCCGGACCATTTAAAACATTTGAAACTTCCTTAGTGTTCAAGCTCATCAGTTTCTGCAGATTCCGTGTGGAACAAATATGTTGTTGTCTCAAAAGGTCTGAGGGTAGTACCTGTTCCTCAGTGTCTTCATAGTCAAGTTCATTAGCATTTTTTATCATGGAACCCTAGCTCGTCTAGAGTGTCTTTGCATTCATTGTCATTCAGCCTGAACATATACTAAAAAGCAAAATAACAAATGAATGAAGAGGAAATGAAGACTTATGTAAACTTATGTAAACTCCTGAAGTGCATTTCATTTCATTACTCATGATAAAAGGAAAACATGCATGTAAAAAGAAAGCCCAACATAGAACTGTTCACCAACACTCTTAGGTATAAGTGCCGGGATCAAAGTTATTATATCTCCATACTATTAAAGTAAAGCTGCCTTCATATTTCACTTTACTATATGACACATATCTTGGAACCAACCAGCTAATCCTAGGCATGCATCCTCCTCTAGTAAGCTCTCAACTTCAGCACTGGCGACTGATCCCCGTGATTCCTCATGCATCTTCCTTACAACCCCATCATTTCCTCGCAAATCAACTTCTCCATTTGTCATTTGATTGACACCTGTCACAACGGTCGAACTATTCCTCCCAGAGGGTGTGCAAGAACTATATTCTTTCATTGAGGGAATTGGAATGACTGGTTTCTCCACACAAAACTCTATTTGACGCTCATCCATCAGCTTTTGCACTTTTTCTCTAAACTCTGGGCATTCACCTACTCCATGTACTATACCATGATATGGACATACTTTTTCCAACTCTCTATCACCAAACTCTCCCATTTCAACCATTCCTGCCTTCACTAAAGCCTTAAAAACTGTACTAAGAGGAGTACTTATCTCAGAAATCTTCCGCCCGGCATTCTCTCCAATTCCAACAATGTTTGCTTGGGCTTCTACATGATCTGGCAAAGGATTAACTTGTGCCACATTCCCAAAATCTAACTTTCCAGACCTCACTAATTCTTGTACAGCATACTTCAATCTCCGACAATTCTCCGTTGTATGCCCCTCGGTCCCGGAGTGATAATCACAATGTGCTGTAACATCATACCATGCTGGCAGCGGAGGTTTCATGGGATTAGCATATGGCAACCTTTGCAGTAAGTTTTTCTGAAGTAGTTGAGGCAGAAGCTCAGTATAAGTGTATGAAATTGGGTCTATGGGGATTTCATCATTTATGGGAACTGTACTTCTCGGAGAGTAAGCTGGAGCTTTTTGCTGTGCTGGCTGAGAGAAATCTGGGATAAGATTAGATGGCCTTGGACGAAATGGTACCCCTCCAACTGCATTGATATGTCCTGAGTGATGATAAATGTAGGGATATGTCTGAGGTGGTGCATAGTACCCATAAGCATGGTAAGAAGGTTGGACCGGCATGGGTGGACGATAGTAGTTGACTGTGCCCTGACTATACTGAGAATAATTGTATGTTGGAGGTGGATAGTAAGGTGTATAAGGCTCTTGGCTGTGATTACTAACTTCACCTTTCTTTTTTTCAACAGATCGCTAGTCTCATCTGGAACCGTGATCTTTCCCGACTTAATACTATTATCCAACTTCTGTCCTATCACCACGATTTTTGCAAAGGGTTCACCTGACATGTTAAACAACTTGTCATAGAAGATTGATGTCTGAGTATCAATGAAAAGCCCATAAATTTCTGACTCCTCTATCGTTGGCCTAACCTGAGCAGCCATATCCCTCCAACGTCGAGCAAACTCTGTGTAGCTCTCAGTGGGCTTCCTTTCCATGGCCTTCAGAGATTCTCTATTTGGGGCCAAGTCCATTAAGTACTTATATTGGTCAAGGAAAGCCTTTGCAAGATTATCCCAGGAACGAATGCGATGCTTATCAAGCTGGTTGTACCACGCAGAGGCTGTGCCTGTCAAGCTATCCTGAAAGCAGTAGATCATCAGCTTTTCATTTTCTGCATAGGGTCCCATCTTCTTCGTATAGCTCTTGATCGGTCGTCAGCAATCATAAAAATAATTATCCCAACAATTACTAACTAAACTAGCTAGGGCAAGTAGGGGTCGATCCCACAGAGAGAACGGCTCTTCCTTTTCTCAAACAAAACAATATTAATAAAGAGAATTTAAAGAAGAATTAAAATTAAATCTAACTAATAGTAAAGTAACTAAGAAAGCAATCAAGAAAATTAAAGAAAACAATTAATTAAAGGTAGTGAATATTATAAGAAAATCAATTGAATAGAAACCTCCAACATAGAATTAATATCCCTCTTGACAACAATTACATGGATCATTGATATCTAAAGATTATGAGAACCTTGAATAGCCTGTCGGACTTAACCTAAATTACCTTAATTAGATTAGATTACCGATTAAAGTCAATCTATCCCTTTTACTCTTTCAGCAATCAATTACTTTCTTAGGGCTTAGAGATCACTTATGAATAAAGGATAAAGAACTAGTAATTTAATAATAACCACAATGAGAAATTTCTCGCCCATTGATTCTTTTCTCTCTTGGATGGAGGATTAATTCACATCCAATTGCTACATAAAATTAAGCTGGAGTAATTAATTCACAACTTAATCTAGCCAATGCTAACTCAATTTATCATGAAAGTGTTGACCCAGTCAATCAAAACAAGCAACATAGAATTCATACAGAGATCCAAGAAATACTCAAATAAATTCTCATATAAAAGCACAAAATCTCACCATGGAATTAGTCAAGAGATCAATTAAATTCTACATTGGAAAAAAGAAAGGGATTACTCACTCATAAATTGAGTGATCATCCACAAACAAGAAGAAGAAAACTTATCTATGGATGAGGAAGAGAAGGGGGCAGCGGCTCCTAGGGTTTTTCTCCTCCAAATCTTCAACTAAACAATATATCTTATGAAGAATAAAATTACATCCAAAATCTAGATCTAAGGTGGCTATTTATAGTGGAGGAACATAGATAGGGCGGTTTAGGGCTGACTTACACTCCAAGTTGGATTAGATATCATCCTAGAGTAGAATCCAAGTTAAAATAGGATTCTGGAATTTTCTGGATTTCTGCAGAAACTTCACCGGCAGATTCAGGCTTGATAACAGTAGAATTGGGCTTCGGACTTCAAAGGAAAGTTGTAGAGCTCGGAGTTATCTTTCCAACGGCTACTCATGGGCTTAAAACGGACATCTGAGCAGAAAGTTATAGCCTTTCTACCGAGACTGCGCTGAAAACGGGCTTATATCGCAAATCTACGGGATTAAAGCGGGATTTGGATATTCTTTTGGATATTAGACCTACAAATTGGGAGTTTAACTCCAATTATAGGTTTATATGGGCTAAGTATATTCCCATATAAATAATCCAAAAATCCTTAACTTCAGGGCTTCTTCTGGGCTTGGCTTCAATCCTTTGCAATTTTAGCTCCAATCTTCAATCCTTGCTTCTTGAAATAATTCTTCATTGATCTTTAAATCTTCAAATTATCTTCAAGAAATCTTCAAACACGAACTTTGCATCTCCAAATCTATACTCAAAATTACTTTGCTAATATCTGTGTAAAAAGTAATCAAAATAGCTTCAAAAGTAGTGAAAATAAGCAAATTCTCAATTTCACTTCTCATAAGACTAAAGACACAAATACTTAGAAAATAAGGTATAAATGAATATAAAAGTGGTAAAAAGTATAGAAAAATAGCCATAAAAATATGCATAGTTTGAGCTCGATCAGCTCTTCAAATGATTGTTTGGGTAGTTTTTGGTCCCATCAAATTTCTCACTCCGGGGCCTTGAATTTTGGAGGTATGACCAGGCCATCCACCAAAGACAGTTCTGCAGCATTGATGAGTCCGTAGTAGCAACTCGAGCCTTCTAACCCACGAAGCCTTTCCTCAATCAAGCTTAGCGTGTGCTTGTTCTCGTCTGCTTAGTCGTCCTCTTTCCTTCCAATGACCCCCAATGACTTCTCTTGCGGTAGTGTTCCTGAGGGGTAATGCACTGGATTCTCATACAAACCCTCCCCTCGAGTATAGTAGGGTGCCATGGGATAATAGACATACCCTAACGGCGTGTCATTGGCTATATCGGCATGCATTTTGCCATTCTTTTTAGGGTTCTCGACCTTTCCATCAGCATTAGTCGTTTTTCCATCAGCCACTCCTTCGTTTGCCGGGGTTTCCCGAGCTGCTGTTAGTCTAGCCACTACTTCCAATGCTTGTCTCAACTGCTCCTTCAGCTCATCCCTGTCTCGCTTTAATTCCTCAAATTCCTCACTATGCTGACCCGCCATTACTTAAGCTTTTGACCGTGTAAAATACTGATGTTGGGCTATCTTGAGACCTTTAGAACTGAACCATGAATTAGAAACCCCTTATTAATGCTCCAAACTCCAATTATTGGAAATAATGCCATGATGCAATAACAAATATACCAATTTATGCATGAATGCAACACAATGTTTTGCCATAAGAAATGAAACGCACAAAACAACCAGGAATCCTCCATTGAAGTTTTATGGATTTCATATCCCACATCCGGACTTTAACTGCCTCAAACTAGTGTCCAACTAAAGCCCTTCATTTGTCAACACGCATAAACGCTTATGATGATTGCATGATCGATGCTTTCCATGAATTAATGCAATTTGTCATAGGACAATTGGAAAGAAAGATATTTGATTAAGCGTCTCGAGACAAAGTTTAATACATTAAAATATTCAATATAAAATCTTTCGTTTTAAGTACAATATAGGTTTCCTATCCAATAACAACTTGGATTAAACTTCATGAAAGACTAGTCTTCCTTTGAATGAAATTCTTTTATTATGAGCAAGGTGTCACGGTCCCTTGTTCTTAATCAAGCATCTTTTACTCCGATTTTAATTTGGCAAATCCTACAAATGCATGGGAATGCAGAATGCTGAAAAGGGAAAAGGAAAATAAGAAGACAAGGAAATGAGTTAGTAACCACAAGGAAATTAAGCAATAATAACTGCAAATTAAAGAAGAAAGTCATGCCCCTTTTATTCTTGAATAACAAAGCCTTTTACTTTCCAGAAAAATCAAAAGGACGAAAATGCCCTTGGGGCGGAGAGTCTACCTACCGTGGATAAAGTCATTACCCGCTCTACAGTTTTTGTTTTTATGAAAACGAGAAGTAAAGGTAAGAGGTGTTCCTTATGTGTACCAACTTACATGCTGGGCTTGGTCCACTCACACTTAAAAGGTTCCCAATTTCTACCCGGCAAGGCCTCATTGGGTGGAGGCTTTTCGCACAACCTGTACGGGGACCTGGTTGGTCCCCCGAAGGCTCGCTTATTATACCTCCCAAATCTAATTAAGGTGGCACAATGTAAATGCAAGATGCAGTCTAAGTGAAGATAGGGGTTAAGCAAACAGATATATACATGGAACGCGGTAAAGATGCAAAACAAAAACAACAAACAAGAAAAGAAAAGCAAGCAACCATTTTATTAAACCCTCGCTCTTGATTAGACAAAATGAGGCCTGACTCTCTAATGTCCCCAGTGGAGTCGCCAAGCTGTCGAAAAGTTCGGGTCCGGGGAACCCTGCCGAAACGACTTTGGAAAAAGAGGAGTCGCCACTAATATTTTTTTCTAAGGTGTGATTAGCCACCTAATGACCTCCTAAACCTAGTTAAATCCAAAGCTCAGCATTGGACCCACTAAACTTAAAGTCCGGTCTTCCAACCTAAATCTAGGTTCGGGAGTCTGTTGCATTTGGGGAAGGATCAGCACCCCCAAATGCCCGTCAAATGACGGTACCTCTAATCTAAACTAAGATCTAGTGGGTCTAAATAAAAACGGTTGCTTTTATCTTATTTTCGAATGATGAATGAATTGGTGAATTTGATTTTAATCAGTAAACATCAGTGTACTTGAAATTAACCCGAGACCCTTCCCACGCATTATGGGGGTATCCCGGAGATAATTCAATCTCGGAGCGAGGACCAAAAATTCGTACCTGAGTACATTTATTTGGGGCCCACCCGTCATTGTAAAACAACTACTGTTTACTGATTCTTACTTAGCTAACTCTCATGAATGACAATTAAAGTGCATGAAAGATTGATCTTACTTACATGCATTAAAACAAGTCTACCCAAAGTCAACTCCATAAACCCTTCCCACGCGTTATGGGGGTATTTATGGAATGAACCGGTCTAGAAGGATCTCCCAAAATTCGTACCCGAGTACATTTATTCGAAAGGTCCTTCATCTCGGCAAAAGATGTGTGTTAATGCATTTTTGAATGTAACAATATGATATATAACATGTATAACATGAATGAATATGATTCTACTTTATCCCTATACTAATTACTAATTTATTACAAATCCCAAGGGCTTAATTAGGCTGATAACTTAAATATTGAATAACTTAAAACAAAGGGAAACAAAAGCTTAAGGGCCAAAACGGACGCACTGGGGACCTTTCTGCACACTAAAGAACACAATCAGTAAAGTTCAGGAATCATCAAACATGAATAAAGCAAATCAGGGACTCAATTGCACAATCACCTTATGAACCTAAAAACAAGCTATTAAAATTAGAACCATTTTCTTGATTTAACTTAACCTAAAAGAATTAAGCCTTTAAATTTAACTTTTGATTCTTAAACTAAGATCAATTCAAATAGATCCACCAATCCCTCCTTGAGTCAATTTTAATCAAAATAATTTGACCTTTTAATTCAAAGCTTAGGTTCTTCAAATTAAAATTAGCCCATAATGATATAACACTCACTTATCGAGCTAATTTTAATTTAAAAAATTCTAGCTTTAAATCCAAGATGTAATTTTTATAATTAAAATCAACTCAAGAAGTAATCAGGAATCAATCTTTGAATCAATTATAGTCTAAAAATTAAAAGTTTATACTAAAAGGCTTAATTTCTTTTAGAGCTAAATTAAATCCAAGAAAAATTATAATAATCAAATTTTAATCAATATTTGTTCATTTCACCATATTATACCAACAAAAATCACAACTTTTAATCATGGACATCAACAATTTGGACAAAAAGAACCACTAAAGCATAGAAGACAAATTATAATCTAATCCATGATATTTTCAACCAAAGACAACACCTTTTTTTACTAAAAATCTAAGCTTTCCACAAAATCACTATTTTAATCATCAACCTACCAACATAACAACATAGACAATATGAATTAATTAAAACAAATTTCATCAATCATAAAATTAGAAGCAAAATTAAATACATAAAGAAAACAGACCTTAAATTGCATAAATTAATATTATAAAGGAGTCAATTGAAAGGAAAAATAAAATATACCTGCTCGAAACGGCGCCGTTTGGTAAAAGGGGTTCCTTTTAATCGCTGTCTTCTTCCTCTTTTTCTCTTTTGCTTCTTCTTCTTATTCGATCAACTTCCTCTTCCTCGTTGAAAACCCTAGTTATTCCCCTTTTCAATCTCTCAACAAAACTCGCCCAAAAACCCACCTTTTCGCTAAATTGACAGCATATTTGCACTCCCCATTCGTCAAAACTCAAAAGCCCCTTATTGTTCTTGTTTTGTTGTTTTTCTTGTTGGGTTCAATAGTGTGAGAGTCAAGTTTGATTGAAGAGAGAGAGAGACAGAGTTCGGTTCTCTCTATGTGGAGTAAGAGTCGGAGAGGGTGTATGATGATGAGACTTGTTTATTCGAGAGAGACCGAGAGAGAAAAGAAAAAGTTTGTCGTGAGCAAGAGAGACCGTATTGAGAAAATTTGGAGAGTGTTCTTGAATGGTCGAAGAGAAAATAAATCCCCAGCGTGTGAGAGTGCAGAGAGTTTTCTTTTTGTGAATATTTAATGGGTGAAGAGTGAGAATCTAGAGAGAGGTCCGAGAATCAAAAGAGTATGGATAGATGATAGAGACTAGAGAGACTGAGAGGAAAAAGAGCCAAGAGAGAGACTTCCGGGCCAGAAAATTGGTGAGTCAGAGAGAGAGAGAAAATTCGATCAATTCCATCCATCCCCCTTCTCCAATTCGTTTCCCAACAGATAAGATTCTTCTCCCTTAGCTGTATTTTTCTTTTTTATTCCTCTATTTTCCGGCCTTCAATTTCTTGCTGATATTTTTTGCTGCAAGTGACATGGTAAGCTTGAGGAAACCACTCGTATCCTTCCCTGAAATGTAGGACCCAATCCCCCTTTTGAGTGAGGTAATTTCCACTTTTATTCCTTCTTGAAATTCAGCAAGTATTTTCTGCTTTGAAATTTTAACTTGAAATGAGCCTTCACTTATCAATTTGTCTCCTTCTGCATTCTATTACAGGGGATAGAGACGGGAATAGCGAGCTTGAAAATGAGCAGGCGAAGGTAAATATCCCTTTCTCTCTCTTGTAGCTGTTTTGGCCTCGATTCCCTGTTTTGGAATGCATTGCCATGTTGTGTACCTCCACCTTTGATGATGATCTTTGCCACTACTTTTCTTGTTGACTTTCTGTACTTGAATCTTACCATTGACTTTATGATGG
>AWWV01016217.1:0-7500 GCA_001974805.1 Corchorus capsularis
AGAATGTCATAGTGCAATTTAACTTCCTAAATATTCTAAAACTTAAGATTTACTCAAATGCCCCCCTGTTTGCAAATTAAGAAATAAATTCAACTTTTAAATAAAGGATTAAAATGCAACAACACTAAATTACTAAATGAAGCTGAGCCATAATATATGTAAAAATGCTAAAGGTATACATCAAGATTTTTTTTTTTGGTTTTTCAAATGCGATTTAGATGACTAAAATGAATTAGTTGTTCTAAATTAAAAGTGGACTTAAAATGACCAAAATGCCCCTGAACGCACAAATGACCAAAATGCCCTCATGTGACCAAAATGCCAAATATGAAATAAATCAATTTAAATTGAATGATACAGGACAAAAATGGGTGTCTACACTCCATGTCCTCACTGCAACAAAACAAACCATCAAAAAAAGTATTGTTGGTACATGCCTGATGCAATCTGAAATTTTTGCAAACAGCTTGGCAATGTTGAAAAAGTGTGCAAAAACAAAAAGAAAAAGCAAGCAAACCAAGCAAAAGTTGAAGAAGACGAGCAGCAACATGAACAACACCTTTTTTGAATTTCTCTGTTATCTGTTCCAACTTTTAAGCAATCTGAAACCTTTCCCTTTGAAAACAAAACTCTAATTTTAAACTCAGATTTTAACCTTTGTCAATCACTTTAAAACTTTCAACCATTTTAACGCCAATCATTTTAAAACTCAGATTTTGATTTTTGAAACCAACCATTTTAAAAGGTTTTACTACTTGCAACTTATGCGCCAAGGACTTATCATGGACATGAAGGACACAATGGGGATCATGGACGGGATGATCAAGGAGTGCAAGGAAGCATGGACAAGCTTAAAGGAGAGGATGGAATCACAAGGTTTTATGAAGATGCCAATGGAATCACACCAAAGATGCCATTAGGTCATGGAGATGCCATTAAGATGCCATCTGATCCTTTGAAGATGCCTTTAGGTCCGATGACAAGAGCAAGAGCTAAGAAGTTCAAAGATGCATTAATAAGCTTTGTTCGAACTCATCTTGAAGGCTTGAAGTCCAATGAAGATCAATTGGGAAGCATTGAAGTCGACATCATCAAGAATATTCCCAACGATTCCAAGCTTTGCACTTTACTTGAAATCGTTGAACCCTAAAGCTTACATTGTGTAATTCGGTCATATGTTGCTTAGTTCTATCTTAGATTAGTTAATTATGAAGTATAGACCTCGTTTAGGGTTGGGCCTTGTTCAATTAAGTCCAATCCTTAGCTATTTTTCTTGTTGGTTGTAATTTCGGATAGTTTCTAGAATAATCTAGTGTAAACCGCCCTAGACCCTTGCATTGAATGCTAAGGGCGGTTTAAGGGGGTTCTTGCGTTGGTCTTGTGCCTATATAAGGCCACCAATAGCTCTTGTAAACATAAGTTGAGTTGATTAATAAAGTTGAGGTTTATACACCCAAATTGATTATCTTAGCTTCATTGTTCTAGTTTGATTAAACTTAGGGTTCTTAAATCTTGTAGAGTCCTAGCAAATAATTAGGTTGTGTGAGCTTATTTGTGAATCTTGTGATCTTAGGTGTTCAATTGCAGGTCTAATTGCAGACTTAAGGCCAACGAACGAAGAGAATTGCTTAGGTGAAGATCATCGATTTACTCATCTAGAAGAGTTGGTGTTTCAAGTCGATGTTGGTGGCTATTCAAAAGGTAGATTTGAATCTACACAACTAGATTCATATCAATTGGTATCAGAGCATTGGTTGTCATCTTCAATCGGTAAATCTATCCTTCTATTCATCTATCATCAAGTTTTTCATCCATCTTATTCATTTTCTTGAAAAAAAAAAATCAGAAACTTTGAAAAATCATAGCGGATTCATCTTAACTCTGTTTGCTTTGAAATTTCATATTTGAGGTCCTTATAACTAGTAGTTATATCGAAAAATATAAAAAAAATAAAAAAAATTTCGACCAGAAGCTTGTGATTTTTGTTATGGATTCGTTTGAACTCGGAAAGCTTTGAAATTTGAGCTATAGACTTCTTTTAGTGTGATCTTTCTGGGAAAAATATTAAAAAAATAAAAAAATCAAAAAAATCTGTGGTGTTATCGACTTTGCAGGAACTAGGGTTTGAATTGGGAATTTGGGGATTAGGGTTGTTTATTGAGCAATTCATTCAATTTGTTGCAATTAACCCTAATTGATTGGTTGATTGAGATCCTTGGGTTGCTTTTGCTATGAATTAAGGTATAATTTGAAGAATTTCAGGTTGATACCCTATTGGAGACAAGTGGTACAAAATTGGATTCAAGTGGTACTAGGGTTTTCTAATCGACTTGAATTGTTTGATTTATGTTTGAATTGAGTTTTGTGCAGCAAATTTGGAGAAGGAATTCGACATAAAAGCCTGCATAAGTGGTTTGGTTTTGGTTTAGATCACTTTCCTTTGATTCACAAAATTTTTGCTACTAATTATTTGTTTTTCAAGTACGCCACGAGAAGAAAGGAGTTCTCTAACGAGTTGCTCTTATTAGGCCTATTGTAGCTAGTAAAAGACATAATCTTGTGAGATCATTAAGAGAGTAGTGGACCGCCAATCCGAAGGTTGAGTGCAAACACGAGAGCACAAAGGTATGCACACACACTTGTGAGGAATTTTTACTACTAATCTTTGTTCTTTGTGTAGGACAATGGGAGACAATTTACAAGGAGGTGAGCAAGCCGACTTGGCTGCTATGTTGCAAACCCTAATGCAACGCATGGATACTATGAATACTAGATTTGATGCTATGGCCAATGATATTCAACAAGTGAAGGGTGGCCAAAATCAACAAGTTTAACCTCCTCAACAAAGAGGCAATGCCGCAAACAATGAAAGAGTTCAACCTCCACCACCAAGACAAGTTGTTCCTAGAATTGATCATATGGAGAGATTGAGGAAACAACAGCTTGGAGGTTAAGCTTACAATGAAAACTTGCCACCTAGGAGGGGAGTTGGAGTCTAAAGATAACCTCAAGTACAAAATCCCTAAATTTAATGGGAGAGGGTTACTGGCTGATTATTTGGGGTGAGAATCAAAATTGGACATGTACTTTGATTATCACCCCTATGTCGAATCTAAGAAGGTACAAATTGCTATCCTTGAGTTTATGGAGAATGCTTTGAATTGGTGGAATCAATTGGTGCAATCAAGGAGGAGAAATTTGGAGAAACCTATTGAAACTTGGTTGGAATTGAAGAGTTTCATGAGGAAGAGATTTGTTCCAAGCTTCTATGTCAATTCACTTTATCAAAGTTTGCAATCTTTGAGGCAAGGAACAAGGAGTGTTGTTGAGTACTACTCAGAGATGATGTCTAGGGTCGAGGTTGATGAAGCTCTACAAGCCACTATGGCTAGGTTTATGGCGGGTTTAAATAGAGATATTCATGACATAGTGGAGATGCAACAACACTATGATGTTGAGGAATTGCTTCAACATGCTTTGAAGGCCGAGAGTCAAGTCAAAAGGAATGGCACTAAGATGAGCTTTGCATCATCATCAAGCTCATGGAAGAATCCAATTAAGAAAGATGAGAAAACTTTCAACAAAGAGAAGGAGGTGGCGCAAAAGGGAGCAAGCCCTAAAACCGATTCTAAGTCTTCATCAAGTTCTTCTTCTAAGAGTCATGTTAAGTGTTTTAAGTGTCAAGGATGATGCGCCAATGGCTTATCATAGCATAGAAGAGCACAATGGAGCTAATGGAGATCATGTCTCGGATAAAAATGGAGATGTCATGGATGTTCAAGAAGATGTTATGGTTGATCCCGGATTGAACGCAAGCTTGGAGGAGCATGGAGTTGGAGGCATCACACATGACCGGCCATTGCATGGAGAAGCCGCGCAACACCGGCCACTTGACCGGCCATCGCATGCTCAATGGCATGGGGCAACCGGCCACAACCGGCCATCGCATGGAGCATCAACCGGCCACAACCGGCTATCGCATGGGGCATCCGCGCACAACCGGCCAATGGATCCTTTAGCCATTCCGCAAGGTCCAATGACAAGGGCCCGGGCTAAAAGGTTCAAGGAAGCTTTATTGGGCTTTGTTAGATCTCATCTTGGAGGTTTGGAGTCCATTGAAGAAGAATTGGAGAGTATTGAAATCGACAACACCAAGAATATTCCCATCGATTCCAAGATATTCACCTTACTTGAAATCGATGATCATTAGTTCTTATGTTGTGTAATTCGGCCACGTGGGCCTTTATTTTATCTTAGTTTAGTTAATTATTTAGTTTGGACCTTGATTAGGGTTGGGCCTTGTTTAATTAAAGTCCAATCCTCATCTATTTTCCTATTGGTTGTATTTTAGGATAGTTTCTAGAATAGTCTATGTAAGCCACCCTTATGGCTTTAGGATTGGAAGAGAGGTGCGTCTCCGACTATTATATAAAGGGACCATCCCCCTCTTGTAAACATAAGTTGGGTTGATTAATAAAGTTGAGGATTATTTTCTCAAATTGATTATCTTAGCTTCATTGTTCTAGTTTGAGCAAACTTAGGGTTCCTCAATCTTGTAGAGTCCTACCAAACAATTAGGTTGTGATTGCTTAGTTGTTTGTGAATCTTGTGATCTTAGGTTGATAATTGCAGGTCTAATTATTCATCTAAGGCCGACGAACGAAGGAGGATTTATCTAGTGAAGATTGTCGACGTACAAGTCTAGGAGTTTGGTGATTCAAGTTGATCTTTGGCGGGTCTCAAAGGTGGATTTGAACCGATTGCAACTAGATTCGTATCAATTGGTAATCAGAGCATAGGTTTATCATCTTCAATCGGTAAGTCTATCTTTCTATTCATTATTCATCAAGTTTTCATCCATCAATTTCATCCATACACTCATCGCACCACCCTACGTTGAAAATTCAAAAATTCAGAAACTTTGAAAATTCATAGCCGATTCATCTTACATCTACTTGCTTTGAAATTTCAAATTTGAGTTCCTTATAACTAGTAGTTATATGGAAAAATATCAAAAAAATAAAAAAAAATTCGACCGGAAACTTGTGATTTTTGTTCTGGGTTCGTTTGAAGTCGGAAAGCTTTGAAATTTGAGATTTAGACTTCTTTTAGTGTGATCTTTCTGGGAACAATATTGAAAAAATTAAAAAAAAATATGTGCTGTTATCGATTTTCGACATTAACTAGGGTTTTTGTTTGGAATTTTTGGGAATTAGGGTTTTCATTGTTTGTGTAATTGAGATCCTTGGATTGCTTTTGCTGTGAATTGTGTTTTAATTTGAAGAATTTCAGGCCCTATTGGAGTTAAGTGGTATAAAATAAGATTTAAGTGGTACTAGGGCTTTGAAGGCTAACCTAGGCGCGGGTCACCCTTACCCAGGCGTGGGTCACCCTTGCCCAGGTGCGGGTCACCCTTGCCCAGGCGCGGGCTACACCAGGAGAATTGGCAAGGCTATTCCGGAACCTTGCCCAGGCGCGGGTTACCCTTGCCCAGGCGTAGGTTACACCAGAAAGTTGTGAAGATTGGTTTTTGGTTTAGATCACTTTCCTTTGATTCACAAATAATTTTGCTACTAATTGTTTGTTCCTCAAGTAGGTCACGGGAAGAAAGGGGTCTCTAGGAGTTGCTCTTATTAGGCCTATTGAAAGCTAGTAAAAGGCATAATCTTGTGAGATCATCAAGAGAGTAGTGGATCGCCAATCCATAGGACTTGAGTGCAAACACGAGAGCACAAGTGAAAAGGTATAATCACACACACACACTTGTGAGGATTTTTACTACTAATCTTTGTTCTTTTTGTAGGTATCATGGAAGGAGAACAAGATCAAGCCAATTTGGCTACTATGTTGCAAACCCTAATGCAACGTTTGGAAACTATGGATACTAAATTCAATGCTTTGGCCGATGATGTCCAACAAGTAAAGGATGGCCAAAATCAACAAGCTCAACCACCTCAACAAAGAGCTAATGCCGCACACAACAATGAAAGAGTTCAACCTCAACCAAGACAAGTTGTTCCTCGAATGGATCCAATGGAAAGATTAAGGCAACAAGAGCTTGGAGGTCAAGCAATCAATGAGAACATGCGGCCTAGGAGGGGAGTTGAAAGAGAAGAGCCTAAAGACAACATCAAATACAAAATCCCTAAATTCAATGGGAGAGGGTCACCATCCGATTATTTGTAGTGGGAATCGAAATTGGATATGTACTTCGATTATCACCCTCATACCGAGCCAAAGAAGGTGCAAATTGCTACTCTTGAATTTACGGAGAATGCTTTAAATTGGTGGAATCAACTAGTGTAAGCAAGAAGAACAAATTTGGAAAGACCTATAGATACTTGGTTGTCACTAAAGAGCTTTATGAGAAAGAGGTTTGTTCCAAGCTTTTATACTAATGGTCTCTACTAAGAATTGCAATCTTTGAGGCAAGGAACAAGGAGTGTTGATGAATACTACTCCGAGATGATGTTGTTGATGTCTAGGGCCGAAGTTGATGAAGCTCCACAAGCCACAATCGCAAGGATTTTTGCGGGGTTGAATAGAGAAATTCATGACATTGTGGAGATGCAACAACAATATGATGTTGAGGAATTGCTTCAACATGCTTTGAAAGCTGAAAGCCAAGTAAAGAGGAATAAAAAGAGCTTTGCGTCATCATCAAGCTCATGGAAAACTCCAATCAAGAAAGATGAGAAATCATCTAAAGAAAAGGAGTTGGCGCAAAAGGGAGCTTCCCCCAAAACCGATTCTTAAGTCTTCATCGGGTTCATCTTCTAATAGTTATGTTAAGTGCTTCAAATGTCAAGGGTTTGGACACTATGCTAAGGATTGCGTTAACAAGAAAGTCTTGTATTTTAATGAGCATGACGAGATTGTGAGTGAAGATGAAGAGTTAGCACTAGGATCTAGTGGTGATGGAGGCGATGAAAGGGGACTTGCTTATGATGATGAGGACAATGATGATGGTTCAACACCGGCACTCTTGAACTTAGTTGCAAGAAGAACTTTAAGTGCCTATGTTAAAGGACATGTGCACAATCAAAGGGAGAATTTGTTTCATACTAGGATGTATGCTAATGGAAAGCCTAGTAGTGCGATCATAGATGGAGGGAGTTGTACCAACATAGCTAGCATGTACTTAGTAAAGGAGTTAGCGTTACCTACCACTAAACACCCTAAACCCTATAGTTTAGGATGGTCCAATGATAGAGAGGAGATTAAGGTTAACAAACAAGTTTTAGTTTCTCTTTCTTTGGGCAGGTACGATGAAAAGGTGCTATGTGATGTGCTACCAATGCAAGCATGCCATGTCTTACTTGGTCGACCATGGCAATATGACAACAAGGTCCATCATGATGGTGAGACAAATAAGTATTCCCTTATGTGTGGTAAGCGTCTGATTACTTTGATTCCTTTATCACCTCAAGAAGCTTTAAAAGATCAAATAAAAGTGAGGGATGAATTTGCTAAGTTGGAATCGGATTTTAAGGTTAAAGA
>AWWV01016217.1:17500-142413 GCA_001974805.1 Corchorus capsularis
AAAATTAGTATGGAAAAGAGTCAAAAATCTGTTGATAAGGGAAAACAGAAGAAGAACGAGACCATCGGCACAAATATTCCTTCAGGATCAAAGAAAGGGACATCTAAGCCAAAGGGTGCTAAGATAAAACGCCCAAGTGATAAAGTACCAGTCAATCACTTCAGAGATGCAACTCATAAACTGAGGTATGACAACTTGAACAAGTTTGAAGTATTGCCTGCTAAAACTCTCGATTGGAAGAAGTTGTCGAAAAATCCTAAATATGCTGATCTTCACAGCAAATTTGCTAGGATGATTTGGTTAGGAATCACACAGTTTGATGAGACTGAAGTTTGTGATAGTATGGCGAGAGAATTCTTTACTGGTATGATTACTGATAAACTAGCTAGTGGTGGAGATGATGCTCTATATGTTCATATATGTGGCCAAGAAGCTGTGCTGACTGCTGAGAATATTGGTCAATTGCTAAAAATCGAATACTCTGAGGGTGATTCAAAACCACCTAAAGACTTTGATTACAATGATGCTTGGAGAGTTATCAGTGGGAAAAAGGAAAAGAAGCCATCCAAAGAAAGTCAAAGAAAGCTTTTGAAGTCGGACGTCAAGTTAGCACATCACTTCATAAGCAACAGTCTTTGGTTTAAGAAGGGTAGTCAAGAATATATCACAAAAGATGATGTCTGGCTTCTCTACTGTATTTGGAAGGGTATCAAAGTTAATCTTGCTCAGATCATTATCAACAAGATGAAGAAAATGGTGTTGAAGAAAGAGATGATTTGTGGCTATGGGATTACAATTGCCATGTTAGGAAAAGATCTTGACACTCGCTCACACGAGCACACTGATTTCAAGACAGCTTGCTCTCATTTCTCTGATCTAACTCAAGGAAGGTTCATCCGCACTGTCACCAAAGATACAGAGACAATGAAAGCAATTAAGGAGATCAAAGCAGACATTAAGGAGATCAAAAGTGCTAAGAATGACATTACTGGCATGATGACTGATCTTTTTGAGATAGTCACAGCTGTGTTGACCAAACAAGTTGCTGCCACTAAAACTACTGAAGATCTTAGTGACTCTGATAATGGTGAAGAAAATGATGCATTTGATGAGGAAAAAGAACAGAATCAGGAAGTCTCTAGGAAGAGGAAAAAGAAGAAAGTGAGAACGAGGAAAAAGGAAGTGAAAAAGAGGAAGAAGAAGAACCTGCTGATGAAGAAAAATCTGATAAAGAGGTTGATGAAGAAATTGCTGCAGAATCTGAAGAAGATCAGGATGGAGATGAATCTGAAAAGGAGGAATATGGGACTGAAGTAGAGAAATCTGGTAGTGAGTATGAAGCTGATGAAAGTGAGGAAGATGTTCCTGAAGTTGAAACTGCCTCAAAGGGTAAAAAGAAAGTCACCTCTGCTAAGGCTTCTACTCCCACTAGTAAAGATGGTTCAAGTACTCCGAGCAAAAAGAAAGATGTTGCAAGTCTCACTATATCGACTACTCCATAAAGGAAATGACCAAGAATGAAGCATGCAAATGTTGATGAAACTACTTCAGAGAAACAGCAGTCCAAAAGATCAAAGAAAGCATGATGACTCTGGACCTGGTTTTCTGATCAAAAAGAGTTTATGCGAGATAGATGAAAGACTTAGGATTCTTGCATACATTTGCATTGGCATATTTTTTTTAGCATAACATTTGCACTTTAGCATTCTGAATATTTTAGGCACCTATGTGTGCTTTGGATATTTGGATATCTTTTCTCCTCCCTCTTTCTTTAATGGCACTGAATGTGCCTTTGGATTCTAATGGTTCTATCTTATCTTAGTAGGTGCTATCTATGGAGCTTATCTATGAACTTCTCTTATATTCTGGGATATTGCACCTTGTATTTGCTGCTACTAACCTTGTTTTGCAGGATTTTCAAACCCTTTTGTTAATTATGACAAAAAGGGGGAGAAAAATAAGCTTGAATTGAATTGTAGCTGCCTGAGTTAGTCAGAATAATACATGCATGCGCTTTAAGGAGACTACTTTTCAGCATGTTTTCCGGCATGGCATAAAGGAACTTTATGACATGCGGAATGGGGTCGCAGGGGTTGAAGAATTGACTACTCAAAGGGGGAGCTTCACAAACTTCAACGATTGCTATCAAAAACTTCAATTGGTATCAGCATATTTCTCAAACCCCCTCTAGCAATTAGTGGAGCTAATATTATCATATTTTCTGATGCCACTAACTGCTCTATTAGAATTGATTCTTGAGTTATATTCTATCTCTCTTTACTTCATGCTCTGATCTGTTACTTTTGAGATAGATACTGCTGGTTGATCATATTGTCTCACACTTGGTTAACTTTATTTGCTCTATTGTTTCATTTTAACTAATACTCTGATTCCTCTATAGCTCTGATGCCTTTATTTCTGCTTTAGCATTTTTGCTCTGATCAATCTCACATGCTCTGAAGTTCTATTGTTCAGAATAGTTGCTTGAAGCAACTAGTGCATACACTCAGTGGGAGCTTCGTAAAAATCTTTAACTGTTTATATCTTTTATTCATGTCACAACACTTCAATTCAAGGGGTGTTTTGTCATCATCAAAAAAGGAGGAGATTGTTGACTCCATGTGTTTTTGATGATAACAAAACATTCTATTTAGTGTGACTAATCAAGCTATCTAGTGTGCAGTGTTTAATTGAGCAGTATACTTAATGTACGGTTATGGCCAAACCAATTCACATGAAGCTCATTAGCACAGAGGAAACATACTATGATTTAAGCCATTATGGAAAGCTCAAGTCAAGAAGGATTGATGAAGACTTAGCTCAACACATCAAGGTAGAAGTAGAAGCTACAAGCTATTGTAGATAAGATATTCAGCAGAAAAAAGTATTAGTGCCAACAATGTGGAAGGTGAATTTAGTAGGACTAATACCAGAAGCAAGGATTAGTGCCAATAATAAGAAGCATCACTTTAGTGGGACTACCCGACATCAACAGCAAGTCAGATCTTACCAAACGATAGATAAAGTCAACTAAAACAGCTATAATTCAAATGGAACTTTCAACACCATGAATTGACAGATTTGAAGGATTTGGAATTGATGAAGAATATGATCGTTGGAGGCAAATCTAAATATTTAAGGAAACAAATTGACAGAATTAAGGGATTTGCTTTTAAAGTGGAGAAGACAGTTGAAGGCAGATTTGACTATATAAAGACTCAAGAAAAAGAACAGAATACAACAAGAAATACAACCAAGAAGCGCCACACTCAACTTTTTCATACTGCTTGGTTTTTTGCAAGATCACTCAAAACTCTATTCATTGTAAATCTTGCCTGAACTTAACCTTGAACCTACTCAGTGTATCTAGATCATATAGGATCACTCTACACACTCTTCAAACTATATCCTCGATTGTAAACAGTGCGGGGAGCACTTGTTTGAGCTTGGGGAAAGCTCTGTGTTGTCAAGCTTGGGGAAAGCTTGGTTGCTGTAACTGCTTGGTGTAGGCCCGTAAGTACATCGGATTAGTGGATTGATTGAAATCCTTGGTGGGGAACGAAGGTAGAGGACGTAGGTCAGGAGGACCGAACCTCTATAAATTGTTGTGCACTGATAAGATATCTCTAATCCCTTTTAGTTACTCTGCATTAAAGCTTTCATTACATGCCATCGTCTATCCCTCAACCTCTCTGCTATTTATCTGTTTCCATATTGCACTTGTTTCTTTATCTGTTCTGCATATCTGAATTAGTCGCAATATTGTACTATTTTCTTTTATTCCCACTAATTTTGTCATCTATATTGGTCGCACTAACTTTCTATTTTGTAGAAGAGTTAGTAAATTCTTCAAAGTTTTAAAAGTCTGCTATTCAACCCCCCCCCCCCCCCTCTAGCAACTCATACGGGACCAACAAATAGGACTTTGTCAACCTTGCTTAGGGCATTAATTAAGAAGAACTTAAGAACTTGAGAGGATTGTCTACCTCATGTTGAGTTTGCATACAATAGAAGCATACATAGCACTACTAGATATTCAGCTTTTGAAACTGTGTATGGCTTTAATCCTTTAACCCCATTGGATTTGTCGAGTTTACCTTTGAGTGTGCAAGTCGACATGGATGGTGAAAGAAAGGCCGATTTTGTTAAGGATCTTCATGCTAAAGTTAGAGCTCAAATTGAGAAGAAAACACAACACTACATGAAGGTTGCTAACAAGGGGCGCAAAGAGGTCATCTTTGAACCTGGAGATTGGGTTTGGTTGCATCTAAGGAAGGAGAGGTTCCCTGAAAAGAGAAAGTCTAAGCTCTTACCTCGTGGAGATGGTCCAGTCCAAGTCTTGGACAGGATCAACAACAATGCATACAAGCTAGATCTTCCTAGTGAATATGGCAATGTAAGTGCTACTTTTAATGTTTCAGACTTATCCTTGTTTGATAATGATGCAGATTTGAGGACAAATCCTTTTCAGGGGAGAGGGTATGATGCGCTAAGGTCTTATCATGGACATGAAGGACACAATGGAGATCATGGAGGGGATGATCAAGGAGTGCAAGGAAGCATGGACAAGCTAAAGGAGAGGATGGAATCGCAAGGTTTTATAAAGATGCCAATGGAATCACACCAAAGATGCCGTTAGGTTATGGAGATGCCATTAAGATGCCATTTGATTCTTTGAAGATGCCTTTAGGTCTGATGACAAGAGCAAGAGCTAAGAAGTTCAAAGATGCATTAATAAGTTTTGTTCGAACTCATCTGGAAGGCTTGAAGTCCATTGAAGATCAATTGGGAAGCATTGAAGTCGACATCATCAAGAATATTCCCAACGATTCCAAGCTTTGCACTTTACTTGAAATCGTTGAACCCTAAAGCTTACATTGTGTAATTCGGCCATATGGGCCTTAGTTCTATCTTAGATTAGTTAATTACATAGTTTAGACCTTGTTTAGGGTTGGGCCTTGTTCAATTAAGTCCAATCCTTAGCTATTTTTCTTATTGGTTGTAATTTAGGATAGTTTCTAAAATAATCTAGTGTAAACCGCCCTAGACCATTGCATGGAATGCTAAGGGCGGTTTAAGGGGGTTCTTGCGTTGGTCTTGTGCCTGTATAAGGCCACCAATAGCTCTTGTAAACATAAGTTGAGTTGATTAATAAAGTTGAGGTTTATACACCCAAATTGATTATCTTAGCTTCATTGTTCTAGTTAGAGCAAACTTAGGGTTCTTCAATCTTGTAGAGTCCTAGCAAACAATTAGGTTGTGTAAGCTTAATTGTTTGTGAATCTTGTGATCTTAGGTGTTCAATTGCAAGTCTAATTGAAAACTTAAGGCCGACGAACGAAGAGAATTGCTTAGGTGAAGATCATCGATTTACTCATCTAGAAGAGTTGGTGTTTCAAGTCGACTTTGGTGGCTATTCAAAGGGTAGATTTGAATCTAACAGAACTAGATTCTTATAAGCAACTAAGGAGGAGTTCAACATATTTTTGATTATGAAACTTGAAGCCTAGGAAGGAGCTTGGTGTTTGCTGTTGTCCAACTAAGGAGGAGTTTGTTGGAGATATAGTTGTACAAACAACACCTCTTCAATTTCAAGTTAGTTAATTATGTTATTTTCACTATTTTGAAGCTGGAAAAGGTATGCAGGTATTGTTCACACCAGCAGAAGGTTTAGTAGTCCTTGTAAACCAACGAGAAGTTTTGAATCCAACTACTTTGCAAGTGGACTTTAAGAAACTGTTTAGGCAAGTAGCTGCAGATGCAAGTGGCTGACATCAAGCTGCTTGCCTTGCATTTCATCCAATGACAAACAAGCTTTTACCTAGACCTGTTCATGGGCCGGGTTCAGGTCGGGTCTAGCCTTGAGATTAAGGCCATTAGTGTTGCCCAAGCCCGGCCCATTTATAAAACGGGTCTCAAACTTTTGTCCAAGCCTAGCCCATTTATCAAATACTTAGACCAAGGCCCGTCCAAAAGCCCGTCTAATATTTTTTTTAATAATTATTTTAAGAATTAAATTATATTAGTTAACTACATAAATATAATTGTAAATATAAAATATGATATATACTACCTATAATATACTATTCTTATTGGTAATAAGATTTTCTACATATATTATTCATCTTTTTTTTTATTTAAAATATGGTGTACGTATAAATTATATTTAATATATATTATATATCAACAAATAAAAAATAAAAATAAACATATTTCCTTAATCAGGTCGGGCCCAGGCCGGGCTTGGACTTTTTCTCTTATACCCAAGCCCGGCCCATTTAACAAACGGGCTTGATATTTTTGTTCAAGCCGATCCAATGGGCTTAAAATTCTTGTCCAAGCCCTTTAAAATATCGGACGGGCTTATAGGCTTGGACGGGTAACCCGACCATTGAACAGCTCTACTTTTAACTTTAAGTTGTATTATTAGCTTGCAAATTGTAATCTGCTTGTACTGTTGAATCCACTTGTACTGTTGTTCGAACAATTTCAATATAAGTGAGAAGTAATCAAGCTGCAGAAACTAAGCTTGAGTTCTATCATCTCTCTATTCTTCATTTTTATCTTATCTTTTAATCATATCACAACTTTTGAATCCACTTGTACTGTTGTTCGAACAATTTCAATATAAATGAGAAGTAATCAAGCTGCAGAAATTAAGCTTGAGTTCTATCATCTCTGTTTTTCATTTTTATCTTTTAAACTTTTAAGTCTTTTATTCTTTTGAAATCCAACAATTTCCCATTCTTGATCAATCAGAAAGATCATACTACTCATTATGCTATTTATTTATTTTCAAGTCCTTATTGGAAGTGGAAAATTATTTTGAAATAGCATAATAATATAGTATATTCATGCTTCGAAGAGCTCTTTGAGATTGTAAGGCCATGTAATCTTGTGACTTCCACTCCAAATCTCATTGGCAATCTGCCCATTGGCCTTGTCACTGAGATGACTAGAGTCGAAGTGCCAATATTCACTAGGATCTGAACATAATTCATACTCTTTTGGACCTCTTCTACCCCCACAATTGAGAATGCCGTTGTACGGACCGCTCCCACAACATGCTATATCTACCTCCTTGAAACCTACAAATATTGAATCACCAAATCTAAATCAGATTATTGGTCTTAACACAAGAAATTATTATTATATAGTACCGTCACACTCATACCACGTAAGTCATAGAATCGACTACTAAAATAATGACAACTCAAAGATTTTCCTATATGATCTAAGACCTTATTTCATTGGGGTCTTAATCTTGGGAGAATACCCTATAAATGGAGACATTATTAGGTGGAATTAATGCTATAAATGGAGAAAATAATTATTCAGCCCCATAGGCCATAGTTGGTGTGACAATCTCATTTTTTTTTTTTTTTTGCTACATAAGAACATAAAAACCAAAATTACAAGCGAATCACCCCACTATCAGACCAATCTTCAACAAGAAGTGGTTGGAGGTGATCTGGGGGATCTACAAAAATCTGAACACCTTGTGGTGCTGCATGAGCCAAGTTAGGCATCATATCTACACAACAGTTACCCTCCCTACATATGTGACGAACCTCTAAAATCCATTCCCCCTTCCAAACAGTCGTGAATTAAAGTGTAGTAAGGATGCGAACTAATCACCGGAGTGGTTAGAAAATTACCACCACCATAGCATCGAGTTATAAGTCGCTCTAATATGTTCTTCTATAAATGGTTTATATATATGAAAGTTCAGGCTAAACCTTGAACTAAAATTGTGATTAAATTTTAGGAGTCGATTTGACATTACGTAATTTTAGTGCTTGATCCACTAACTGATATGATGGGACGATCCAATCTAATAATTTAACTTCCCATTAATTAGGACAATGAAAAAAAAAAAGAGAAAGAAAAGAAGATAGTTAGGGTGGATTCGTACCATACTTTTCAGGATTATTTGTTCTTTCAGTTGTAGAAGTATTAAATTCATGCTTTGCAAACTTCAATCCTGTTAGTTTGTTCTCTAACTCTTCCAAGGCTTCAAAAAGAGCTGCATTGTGAAGTTTTGCTAGCTGTGTTGCTTCCTCAAAGCAGGCACCTGTATTTCCTGGTATAAGTGCTTTCATAGAAGGCAAACATCCCAATGTACCCAACTTCAATATCCCAAATTTCCTTCCCCCTTTCTTATAAATTTCCTGAAACATGAAAAATATTGTTAGTTGTGTAAATGGGAAAATCAATTTCTAAAGTGGGGAATTTTTGGTTTGAATTATGTATGACATAACATAATAATAGTATATATGCAACTTACTTGAATGGTATCAGTGAGATTGCCCACCACCATGTCTACATATTGATGTTTGGTGAAGGTCTGAAACACAGTGCGGTTTGGGTCATAGAAAGGTGACACGTAATCACCGCCTCCAATGTGAAATAAGTAAACAGCTTTGGAGATCAAAGTCTTGGCTTCCGCATTACCAAGTTTCTCCCTCAACGACTTCTCCACATCTTTGAAGTAACCTAACTGTGTTTTCAAATCTTTCACCTGGATTTATATATAATGTATTAAACACAAAATTAGAATTAACAATTAGGTTGCGTTTGATTCTTGGTATCTTAAACATCATGTAGAAATGTCATTTCCAACTCTTTCCTGGGAATATTATTTTAGTGGGAAAGTGTACATTTCTTATTTTTGTGGAAATCAAATTATCATGTTTGGTTAATGTCAGATTGAATCTGACATTCCCAAGTGTGTAAAGTACAAGTTTGCCCCAAGTTTACATTACAAAAATTTAGTAAGGTTAAATGGGTAATAAGTCATTAAACATTTTTTGTGAAAAAAATAAAAATAAAAAATTTTGAATGTATAAGAGAAAAATCAAGTTAAAAATGATAACACTTTCATAGGAAAGTTAACTTTCCTACCTTTTCAAGTGGTGGAAATGTCATTTCCACTTAAAATTAGATTCTTCTAACCAAACATTGGAAAATTATTCCCCTATCCAACTTACCACACTTTCCCACTATATTCCACGAACCAAACGCATCCTTAAGATTTGACAACCCAACTTCGAAAGGGTAAAGATTAAAAGCAGATAAACACTAACGTATCCTTGATCAGTTTCAGCCAAAGCACCAGCGCCAGAAGATGCGAAATTGACCCCATAAGTAAGTTGGTGATTGCCAGGTTGTAAATAAGGTGAAATCAGTGGTAACTTTGCATACTCAGCTTCAAGGAAATGAAAATTATTACTAACACTTAAAATTTACCAACATCATTTTACAACAAAAGTCAAAAAAAAAAAAAAAATGAAACTATTTTATCTTTACCAATAAAGTCTGGAATTAAACGACCATCGGAGAACCTGCCGGTGGGGTATTTGAAGAAGGTTTCTCCATATGGGAAGTAATTTGCCTGAGCAGTTGTGTTGAAGTAGTTATTATTTCCAACATCAAACAGCGAATCCCCAAAGATAAAAAGGGCAACATGGTTTTGGGGGAGAGTAGTACATAGTACAAGGTTGAGAGAAGTTGAACAGAAAAGTAAGAAACAGAAACAGAACCTTAATAAACTTGCCATGTTAGAAAATGAAAATGATTTTATTTCAATGTCATTCATCTCCATGGAATTTATAGGGTAGCCCGGTGTTGAATTGTCAATCTAAAAATCTTCATTATTACTCAAATTTATTTTCTCAATGCCGTGTTAAAACTCTACAACAACTTACAAGAAGCAGAATTCGCCTTGTAACATGGCAGATCAGCGAATGAGGTATGAAGATGCAAGGAAAAATGGGGCTGAAAGCATAGTTTTGAATGGACTAAAGTGGCTATTGTATTTGTTGACCAGTACTCCAAGAACTCAACTAAACTAATAATGATAAATTGATAGATTACGGGTAAGGATGGAAAGTAATCTGTTTTTTCTTCCTAGGAAGCAATTTCCACGTGAGAAAATTTTTGTTGTACTTTTTTTTTAATTTCCAAGTTGTTGGACATTTGGGCTTTACACCATGATGGTCTAGCCCAAATAAAGTAATTATCTTTGCTAATTTAATCTTAATTAAATTAACAAGATAATTAGAGATAATTTCTTAGTAAATTCTTTGGGAATTAAATAAGAAATTACCTAGGTAGTATTCAAGTGGAATACAACCACTCACAAATAAAAAGGGAAAAGAAACTACGTAAAAAAAATGCTATCTTGTTTTTTCTCCATCAGAAAGTTAGAACTTTCTACAGAAAAAAACTTCTCCCTCCATTGTCAAGCAAAAAGGGTTTTTGCACTGTGAAGAGTGAGATTTCTGCTCATCCCTGTAGCAGAAGTCCACCATGAGTATTGAAGATCAAAGCACCGTAATTGACCCACCAAATCCTGATTTGATTCCTTTCGCTTCCGCAAATTTATTTAATAACATGATTATTATTTTGATTCATGTTTTGAATGCTATGCTCCATATATCATGTTATTCCTACATTGGTATCCAAGCTTGATTGGGTCTTTTCGTGTTTGTGATCTCAATTGATGGCTTTTTGGCATGTTTTTTTGTTTTAATGGAAAAGCATGAAATTAGGCCTTGATATTCTGGTGGTTTGATCATTATATTATGATTATATGATCTGCTATTTTTGAGGATTAAATGGCTTGTATCGATTGAGATATCTCGGGTCAAACTAGTTAAAATCGTAACTTTGACCATAAATTCCGATCTGGGCAAATTGAGAATTGGTACATGAAACTTATACCATTAGAATCTTTATTTTCTATGCTTTCCAACGGTATATTATTTGTGTAAATCGGATTTCTATGTTGGGAGAATTTTACGTTTTAAGTTTCAAGGACTTAATTGAAATGGACTTATTTGAAAAGAAAATAAATCTGGAGGTTTAGATTAAATTGAGAAGCGCCCAGAACCTATCGCACTCTTGTAGGCGGAGCGTGGGACCCACCCTTTGACCACATAGGCGCGACGAGAGCACCAATAGAATGAGGCTGCCACCAGGAACAACTTTTATGTTTTAACCAAGAGCTGATTCTGCCCCGAAGGTGGCGCATGGCATGCACGCGCCGTTCCAAGAGATTGAATCTAAAGAAAACAGGTTTATATATATAAAAAGCAGCCCCACTCACGCCTGATGGTGCGTGTGCAGCCCCTGGTGGCATGTGTTCGACACCGCCGCCACTAGTGGACTTGCAGAGGTGTTTCCTATTTTTGTATGATTTTTTAAAATTTTTTTGAGTTAAAATAAATTTGTTTTTAATCTTTAAAATAAAAAATAGAATTGTGGAAACTAACGGTGGCACGTGGGGGCGTGTGGCCTGTGCTCTCGGGCGGCCGAAGATGCTTTGACACTTCTGGGAATGTGTCCTAAGCAGTGGGAGTGGGGGTGCGCTTCCTGATTCTCCAGAAGAAATTGTTTGAATATTCTCCTAATTAAAATGCCTTAAAATTCATATTATTTTTTTTATTATTGATTTATTATTAATATTTCAGAAAATTGATGAAGCATGATTGAATTTTATATGGCATGCATATGATATTGATTGTGGCATTGATGTGCTTACGTATTTGTTCAAGCATGTTTATGTGATTAAATTGCATTAAATATTGTCATAATTATTTTTATGAATAATATACCATGCAATATTTTTTGATGAAATGATGCAATTTATATGTATGCTTAATATGTCATGATTGAGTGGGAGGTTTTAGTTGAGGAAATCTGGGATTTCACTCCTAAGACTAGAATTTTGCGCATGATTATTTTAAATAATGTTAATAATTACTTGTAAGTGAGAGATGATTAGGAGCATAGCGAGTTTTCGATCTTGCTACAAGTGGATTGTTTCCATTATTTGATTTGAATTATGCTACAAAATGTGATATCTTGTGGTGCATTAATATCCATTGTGCTTAGTCTTAATGTAATTGGGAATTGCTGCCAAGAATGTTGTGGCTGATCTGAACAAAGGCGAGATGGTTGGATGGCGAGAACTATATATGTTGTTAGGCGCCATAAGATCCAACACCTTCTAGATGAGTAAGGTGTCTTTAAGAACCTTGATCAGATCATGCATGAGCCTGAAGTAAGGATATTGCTCAATATCGCTCGTGACCTTGCGGCCTACCAAAATTGGCGCACGAAAGATAGTTATGCGCGCTTTATCATGCTAAGCTGCACACATAACAATCTACTTGATGAGTTTGAGCAATATTAAATATCCCATAAGATGTGGCAAGCCCAAAGGAACTAGTACGAGGTGACTATCTTGTCTAAGCTGTGTAAATTATAAGAAGGTGCATTACTCGATGAAATAGCATCTAAGTGTGATGTTAGCCTTGATTTGCAAGCTTAGGACAGCTGGGGTTACCTTGACTAATGAACAACAGGTTCAAACTCGATTTCATCCTTTCGACTCTTGGGAGCACATGAAGGCAAAAATGACACATAACAAAAGTGTCAGGACCTTACAGGTCACTCCACGCCATCTAAAGTTGGAGAATAAGCGCCTAAAGGCTGCCAAACCTGCCACTAATGGTGTTGCCAATGTTGCTGAGTCAAACTCGCGCAAGGCATCTGGACCTAAGCGCAAGATGGATGGACTTAATGAACCTATGCCGAAGAAAGACAAAGAGTACTAAGCGCCATAGTGGCAAGCATGGTAGTGAAGCTAAAACTAAGGTACTTTGTTATAACTTTGGAAAACCGAGATGCTTCGCTCGTATTTATATTGAGCTAAGAAGCTATTTCAAGTTATAACTGAGTCAGGCTTGAGCTTTAAGGTTTGTCTTTTGAAGGGCATTAAAGTTGATATCCTTTTTGGGAATTTTGGCTTTGTTCAAGATGGTTTAAGATTTGGACCTTGATTATTCTAGCTGCAGTAGGTCCATATTTCATATCTTTGATTGCTACGCATAATGATGTTTGCAATGATTATGTCAAATGGCATGCTAGATTGGGCCATAATGGTCAAGACATAATGAGTAGCCTAGCTTGAGAAGGCCTATTAGGCCTACTCGCTGAAATGTCTTTACCTGCATGTGAACATTGTCTTGTTGATAAGACAACTAGAAAACCATTTGAAAAAGCCAAACGGGCGTATATACCATTGCATTTAATCCATTCTGATGTAAGTGACCAAATGAATGAAAGGGTCTTGCATGGCGCAAATTGCTTCATCACATTCATTGATGACTTTACGCGATTTGGTCAAGTCTATTTGAGCTCCCAAAAAGTCTAAAGCATTGAGTTGTTTTAGACGTTATGTTGCTCTGGTTGAGAATCAATTAGACCAAAGCATTAAAGCTTTGAGAACTGACCAAGGTTGCGAGCAACTATTTGAGCTATTCGAGGAGCTCTGTGATGAAAAGGGAATTTTGCGACAACTAATGATTCTAGGGACTCTGCAACAAAATGGTGTTGTGGAAAGGAGGATTCGTACCCTCTTGGACATGTTAAAGTCAATGTTGGCACAAGCAAATCTTCTGATTTCATATCAAGAAGATGCGTTACTGATTGCTTCCTATGTCCTTAACAGTGTGCCATGCAAGTCAGTACTTTCCACTCTATATGAACACCAGACCGGTGAAAAACCTTATTTAGGTAATTTGCGGCCTTGGGGATCAACTGCTTATGTTCACACAACTTCTCACAAGGATGGGAAATTAGGCCCTAGAGGGAAAAAGTGTATCTTCATAAGATACTCAGAACATTCCCAAAGGTATGTGTTCAAGGAGAGCATGGAGATGGAACAGTGACTGAAAGGGATGGAACAATGACTGAAAGAGCATGTGGATTTCTTAGAAAAAGATTTCCCAAGAAGAGGGAAGTTGAGAAAGAGATAGATCTCTATGAAAAAGAGGATCCAGATATAGGAGCACCAAGTAGTCCGATTGAGAATGAGGAAGCAATTCCTCAAACTCTCGGGGACAATGGGGGCGATTTACCATCAAGTTCATTTATGCCGGTAGATGAGGATCCTCAAGCTCAGTTGCGTAGAAGCAAACGTGGAGGTGTCCCTCGTCGGCGTTTTGAGGTTGGGGGGGAAGCTTTAATGATTGCTCCGCAAGATGAAGCTGAGCCTAAAATATTCAAAGAGGCTCTATCTTCCCCTGTTGTTCAATAATGGACTAATGCAATGAATGATGAAATGGAGTCAATGAGGACTAACCATGTCTAGGACTTGGTTGACCTACCACCTGGGCGGAAGACTATTGGGAACAAATGGGTTCTCAAAGTTAAACGCAAGGCGGATGGTTCCATTGAAAGATATAATGCTCGCCTAGTAGCGAAAGGGTACACACAAAAAGAAGGTGTGGACTATGAGGAAACCTTCTCACCGGTTGTGAGGTTTGCCTCAATTCGCTTGATTCTAGCCATAGTTGCAAACTTTGACTTGGAACTTTACCAGATGGATGTCAAAACTGCATTTCTCAATGGAGAGCTAGATGAGGAGATCTACATGGATCAACCTGAGGGCTTTATGGCAAAAGGTCAAGAGCGCAAAGTCTGCAAGCTCAAATGATCTATTTATGGCCTAAAGCAATCGTCTAGGCAGTGGTATCTTAGATTTCATCAAGCTATTATTCAAAATGGCTTTGAGATGATTGAAGAGGACCATTGCGTGTATGTTAAGAGATCCAAGGGTAGTTTCGTCATTTTGTCATTATACGTTGATGACATACTATTGGCTGGAAATGATATGGAGATGATTGTCACCACTAAGAAGTGGTTGTCCTCAAACTTTGAAATGAAGGACATGGGTGAAGCAAATTATGTGCTCGGAGTTAAGATCCTAAGGGATCGTTCAAAGAGGCTTTTAGGTTTGTCTCAAGAGACATACATAAAGAAGATCCTTGAACGATTTTAGATGCAAAATTGCAAACCTATAGACACTCCTATCGCAAAAGGTGAGACTTTAAGTCTTCAATTGGCTCAAAAGACATCTGATGAGCAGAAACAGATGGCTCGTGTTCCATATTCTAGTGCTATTGGCAGTCTTATGTACGCCATGATGTGCACTAGGCCAGATATTAGCTTCGATGTTGGTTTGGTTAGTAGATTCCAATCTAACCCTGGGCTTGCTCATTGGAAAGTAATGAAGAGGATATTGCGCTATTTTAAAGGAACTGCTGATTAACATGCAATGTTATCGCCGTTCAAACTTGAACCTAATAGGCTATACTGATATTGACTGGGGTGGTCACTTAGATGAGCGCAAATCAACTTCAGGATACACATTCTTGCTCAATGCTGGTGCTATTACTTGGAGCAGCAAGAAACAGTCTTGCATTGCTTTATCCACTATGGAGGCAGAATTCATAGCATGCTCTGCAGCAGCACAAGAAGCTGTTTGGTTAAAGCGATTTCTTGGGAGCTTGGGAATACCCAGTCCGTAGATCCAGTGACCATTCATTGTGATAGCATGGTTGCAATCGCTTATACCAAGAATCCAAAGTATCAGGAGTATGTCGACAGGCTTTAGATTGGCTCACTCACATGAGCAATCGCCTTTGGCGCCTATGAGGGGTGAGCAAAGATGAGACACAAGCTACTAGCGCTTATTGAGTGCGGCAAGAGCATAATTAAGATGTCGCCTTGGCTGGAGCCAAGATGAGGTCAATATAGTAATGATTAACAAAAGGACCGTAAATGGATTGACCCACAATCCATTTAGCCTATAAAGTAAGCCAGATGTGAGATCTAATTTGGCGCCTAAGAAGGCGAGCAAATAAGATGCTCAGGTTAGGTGCTAAAGGAGCGACTAGACTAAGATCTGTACAGTGTTGAGTTTGACATACGCTCTTATTAGAGAAAAGAGACACTCCACTGTAGCATGTATTTCATACTACATGTGCTTTTACAACCTATATAGGAGGTGGAAGAACGGATCCCTGCTTCTTCACCATGTGAGTCCTATGAAGGTTTAGATAAACCTTACATTGTGCCCTTAGTGACCTTTGACTATGTCATAAGGCGTGGAATGGATGTTTGCTACTTTGGTATGTTACCTAAGACCATCGATGATTCGGTTCTACGGGACATTACTGGGAAAGCTGTCTGTTTCAAACCAAGTGACATGAGGGCAAGAGGAAAGACAATTTGAATCACGTCATGCACTATATTCAAGGTCGACCCATTATGTCGCTTTTGAGAGCTTTGACATAATGTGAATATATGTTGCAACATTAGGAAAGATTGATTTCTATGCTCATTGAAGGATTTTGAGATACTCAATCTGATGTGATTAAATTGGTCTAGGGTACATGAGACACCAAATTTCTTTATAAAAGGGTAGATGTCTCTATGCTGGCTCTAACGAGTTCCTAGTATAGAGCTCCCGGAATTCAAGGTGTACTCAGTGGTCGCACGGTTCATTAACCTGTATGAACTTGGCATAGGGATGGTTGAGAAGGCTTTATGATGGCTTGCCCATCATGTGTGAGTGGGAGATGTTGGACATTTGGGCTTTACAGCCATGATGGTCTAGCCCAAATAAAGTAATTATCTTTGATAATTTAATCTTAAATAAATTAACAAGATAATTAGAGATAAATTCTTAGTAAATTCCTTGGGAATTAAATAAGAAATTACCTAGGTAGTATTCAAGTGGAATAGAACCACTCACAAATAAAAAAAGAAAAGAAACTACGTAAAAAAAATGCTCTCTTGTTTTTTCTCCATCAGAAAGATATAACTTTCTACAGAAAAAAACTTCTCCCTCCATTGTCAAGCTGTAGCAACGTGCGGGTCCGGGGGGTCCGAGTCCTACCGCTGAACGACTTAAAAAGAACTAAAAAACTAAGGGAGTCGCCACTAATCTTTTTTAACCTAGGTGTGATTAGCCACCTATCAGATTATTAAGCATAATGTTAACCTAAGCTTGGCGAAGGTAACACTAAACCTAATAAACGGTCTTCTAACCCGAGTCCTAAAGGTTCGGGAGTCGGGTACGCATGGGGAAGGATTAGCACCCCCACGACGCCCGTCAAAAGACGACACTGACTAATCTAGACTTAACTGTGGGTTTCCATATTTGGTTGTCTCCTATCTTTAAGTATATTCATGCCATTTGACTCTTTTATACTAACTAAATTACTAACTAACATACTCTCCTCTCCTTTTTATTAATTACCATTTTTTACTAATTATCCTCTTCTTACTGATTACCGTTTTTACTTTTGCTACTTTCATCATTTTTTCTCTTTTCTTACTCTTTCTACTAGTAACTCCTTTCCTACTCTCTTTTATTGATTACCACTTTTTACTCTTCTTTTCTCTTATACTGACTATCGTTTTACTCTTTGAATTACTGATCACCTTTTACTTTTTACTGATTACTATTTTACTCTTACTAATTACCATTTTGCTCTTACTGATTACTATTTTACTCTTACTGATTACCTTTTACTGATTACTATTTAACTCTTTACTGATTACTATTTTACTCTTTACTGATTACCTTCTTACTTTTTACTGATTTCTATTTTTACTCTTTTTTACTTATTACCATTTTCTTACTCTTTTTACTGATTATCCTTTTCTTACTTTTTTACTGAATACCATTTTTTACTCTTTTTTACTGAATACCATTTTTATTCTTTTTACCACTGAATACCATTTTAACTCCTTTTTTACTGAATACCATTTTTTATTCTTTTCTACTTATTACCATTTTCACTTTACTAATTACTATTTACTCTTTACCATTTTACTTTTTACTGATTACTCTTTACTTTTTACCATTTTACCCTTTACTGATTATTCTTTACTTTTTACCATTTTACCCTTTCCTGATTACTCTTTACTTTTTACCATTTTACTCTTTACTGATTACTATTTACTTTTTACCATTATACTCTTTACTGATTACTCTTTACTCTTTACCATTTTACTCTTTACTGATTTTCTTTGTTCTTTACCATTTTACTCTTTTTAACTTGATTACTAAATACCATCTTTTGACCTTAATTACTGATATACTGACTACTTCTTTTACTTTTACTCTTAATTACCAATTTACTGCTCCCTTCTTTTACTTTTACTCCATTCTACTAATATCTTCTTTTACCTTGATTCTTAATTACCCATTTACTGATTACTTCTTTTACTCTTACTCCATTCTGCTGATTACCTTTTTTACTTTTACTCAATTCTATTGATTGCTTATTTTACTTTTACTTACTCCATTCTACTGATTATTTCTTTTACTTTTACTCCATTTTACTGATTACTTCCTCTTACCTTTACTCCATTTACTGATTACTTCCTCTTACTTTCACTCCATTCTACCAATTACTTCCTCTTTTACTTCTTTAGCTTAATTACTCTGAATTAAACTAATCTACTGATTACTATTACTTTGACTCTTAATTACTTAATTCACTGATTACTATTATTTTGACTCTTAATTTATTGGGGTAATGGACTTTTAGTGCATGGATGCATATGATGCATGTTTTTTCTTGGTTAAGTACATTTTTCCAAATAATTATACGAGGAACACCATTTGGGGACCCGCCACTCATACTGGCTAAAACCCTCATCTGGATGCTCCAAGCCTAGGAAACCCAAATTGAGACTGACGAAAATTGTCATAGTCCCACTTAATCGTTCCATCATTGGGTCCAATTCATTATCAAATGAGCATGGCATCAACAATTTATGAAAATAAACATGAATGAAAATGCAAATATTCAAATTAATTTAACCTTAGATTAAAACTTAATATTCCGAAACCTAAGTTCAATTTATTAAATTATTGACATTTAAATCTAAATCCTAAATTAATAATGAAATTAGACCTTAAATTAAAACCTAGCCCAAATGCAAATAGTGGAAAGCCCAAAAAAATTGTACCTTAAAATGGACTTCAGCGGGTTGGGTCTAATACGGGTCGGGTAGCGTTATTAGGGCAGTATATAAGCAACTTTTTCTTCTCTTCTTCAAAAAACTGGAAACCCTAGCCGCCCAAGTATCTCCATCTAAAATCGCCACCTTCATTCGGACCACCATTCCCCGCCGCATCGGAGCTTCGCCGGAGCTCTGATGAGGCCAAAAAGCCGCAGATCGGTTCGCCTCGACCTCTTGTAACCGTACTCGGTGTTCATTTCTCGAACAATGGTCTCTTTCTTCTTCAAACAAACCCAAACAGCCTCATAAGAACCTTCCTCCGATCTCGGCATTTCACCATCAAACAAGTCTGATCTCAGACTATGTTAAACGCCTTACCTTTCTCTTTCCCTTCATCGAGCAGACTCTCAAAATATCGCCCTTAAACTTAAAGTCCCCAAATCCCGGTGGCTCCGTCTGGATTTCGACTCTCCCAAACGTTTAGAAGAAAAGCGAAGACTTGACAATGAAAATATGAAAAATGAGGTTTTGACAAAGAGCTTTCTCAGGTTTCGGGTAAGCGAAATTCTTCCCTACTTTTGTGTTTCTATCACTATGTGCCTTTTAGGAGCAAGAGCCGAGGAAAAGAAAGGTTTTTTTGCATTTTTTTTAGAAAGTTTGAAAGGGCGTGTGATGACGAGAATCGATCTTCCGTGTCTGAGTCTGTAAGAATCTGTCTTCCCAAAAAAAAAACCCTAGTTTTCCTATTCAAAACCCTAGTCTCCGCCACTAAGAACCCCCTTTCTCTTCAAAAAAAATTCCCCCTACCTTTGTGTTTTTCTCCTCTTTTTATTGTACTACCCGAATGAAGGAGGAAGCTTCCTCATTTTTGGTCTCCCATTTCTAACCTTTTTGTCCCTTGTGATCTGTATAAATCAGTGTGTGAGACTGAATATGCCCTTCCCTTGTCTTGTATGCAGGTGTCACTCCCTTGTTAAAGCTGTGTGAGGACCATCGGGGGAAATCAACAATCTTCAGGTGGTTTTTGTTTGAAGGAAACCGTGTGAAAATACCATGGTTTTGGTACATTTGCTCTCTCTCTGTTTGTCCTTAGCTTATTTTTGTCTGCTTGTTAATTTGCTTATCAGGTGCGGTGTTTTCATGCAGGTGCTGAGTTGGACTAATTGGGACTCGACAACATGCCAAGTAACTCTTTCTCTTCCACTCCCTTGTGTGTATCTGATGCCATGATCAATTCTGTGTTTTAGCTTTTGATTTCTCTACTTTGAGAATGTTCTTGTTGCTTGCTGGTTTTGAGACTGAAATTGAATCATATCTACATTGTATTTTGCCTCTTGGAATTTGCATGTGAAATAGGACTTTTGGTGTGAAGCTGGTTTCTTTGCTTGTCTTCAATAAATTGCTTTTGCTTCCATCTTGACTTGTTTTCTTCCTTAATGCACTGCTCTTGTATCTTTTATTACACCACACCTTGTCCGATTATAGGCACTACAATGCGCATTGAGCCATTCTGTATTGCTTTATTTTGAGATTGGAATCGAATCATGTTGCGTTGCATTCTGCCTTGCAAATTTTGGCTCAATTGAACTGGTTTTGCTCTGTTTATTGCTGCTTAAATGATGATGCTGATATGAGACTAAATTGAATAGGCCCCGTGTATGCTGGTCCCTGTTTTGCTTTTCTCTGCTTGCTGCCCTTTGGCTGCTTTTATTCCCTAGAATTGCTTACTATTTTGCTGCTGATTGGTGAGAACTCGTGGACTTGGACTTTTTGTTTGCAGTTTTCTATTGCTTGCAATTACTGAATGTTTTCTATTTGAATTCTTGCTCTTTGAACTCTTCCTGAATGAATTTGTGGCCCTCACAATGAATTTTGAAAAAACGTCCTCTCCTTGCTGGTTTGAGCTCTTTATTGTTTCGATGAATACTGACCTGCTTTGCTTGCTGCATTGATCACATGTCATCTACTGAACCAGTTTTATTTTGGTATGTGAGTGGCCTTGTTCTTATCAATTTCCTAGCTTTCATCTCTTCCTTTTCATTGGTTGCCCTTGGTTTCAAATTGTCATTGTCCATTTCAGGTGCATGCCACTCCATATGGAAGCCTTGGGCTATGTATGTGCACATCGGCTCTGTAAACTCTGCCTTGGTTTGAGAATGAGTGTTTCTGTTGGTTTTGCTTGTGTTTGAATGAGCTGCTTGCTGAATCGATCTTGCCAGTTTGAGTTTTGTTTGCTTGGTTCGATCGAGAACTAAAATTATTCTCTTGTGCTTGTTCTGCAGGAAATGAGGAAAGGCAAAGGCTGGGATTGAGGTCAAAATAAGGAGAGGAACCCTCTAAACTGAAGAGCAATTGAAAGTGAAGGCTAAGGAGGCAATTATTGTGCTTTTCAAATCTTCATTTATTTTTGTTTAGAACTTGTAACTTTAGAGAAAAACTATTTCTTTTCAAGGTAAACCGTAACCATGAAAGAGAAGAGGAAGGAAAATTGGTTTTTGGTATTTTTGGTATAATTAAAAAATGCTTCTTTTTGTATTATGTTATCATTGTAAATTATAACGTGAAAGAAACAAAGAGATGTAGGAAAATAAAACTAATAATAAATCTTTTTTTCTGATTTTCCAATATCCATTTTTTTCTTGTTAAATGCAGAATGTGAGTATGAAAATGCAACAAGTTACTTTTTCCACTATTCTGTAATGGGTAAAAGGGAAATGGGCCTTAACCAATTATGACCCAAAACAAAAATCCAAAAAGCAAAAGAGAGACCTAAGCAAGAAAGCCCAAAGCAAAGACCCAAAAGTAAAAGGGCCAAAAAGAAACTAACCACCACTAATGCAAGATAATAATGGAATATGATGTGATATGCTAAAAAGAACATGCTAATGAACTAAAAATGACTAAAGTGCCCCTAGTCAAAATGACCAAAATGCCCCTGGTTCAAAATGACCAAAATGCCCCTGGGTGACTTCTAATACGGTTGAAGGATCAATTCAGTTTTACTTGAAGGATACAGGCGAAATTAGGGTGTCTACACAAGCAAAAAGGGGTTTTGCACTGTGAAGAGTGAGATTTCTGCTCATCCCTGTAGCAGAAGTCCACCACGAGTGTTGAAGATCAAAGCACCTTAATTGACCCACCAAATCCTGGTTTGATTCCTTTCGCTTACGCTAATTTATTTAATAACATGATTATGATTTTGATTCATGTTTTGAATGCTATGCTCCATATATCATGTTATTCCTACACAAGTTAACCATCAGTGGATTCACTGTGGAATAAAACTTTCACAAGTTCCAACAATGTGATTCTTCGACTAGTCTAACAAAGTAGTCTCGAGGCCTTGAGATACCCAAAAAAGCAAGGGTGAGGATCCTCTCCGCTAGTCTAACAAAGTAGTCTTGAGGCCTTGAGATACCAAAAAACCAAGATGAGGATCCTTTCCACTAGTAGACCTGTCCACTGAATTTTTCACCTTCCATCCAACGGTTCTCAATTGTGGTGAATGGATTAAAAGAGAGAAAATAAACGTTTAAAAACCCTTGAATAGATGTATAATAGTAGGGCCTGTTGCAAAATTGGGTTTTCATTCAAGTCCTCATGTCTGCTGCTAATAACTCCTGAGGGTTGAGGGTTGAGTTCATTAACATAGAAATATTGACCTTTTTGCTACATGTGAATATGAAATTAAATGATAGGCTACACAAAGGGAGGCAACCTTCTCCCATCCCTAAACTCACCCCGCCTGTCCCAGGATTTGAACCTGAGACCTCCTATTGGAAGCTCAAGCTCTTATCCACTAGGTTGTCCCCTTAAGAACCTCTTACTATTGGACTGTCTCATTGGGGACATAGAGATATAGACTTAATAGTACATATTTTGACTTTTTTTTGTACCCTATCCGGTATCCATAGTTTTACTCGAACTAATCCGAATCTGCCTCGCGTTGCGCACCGATTATGGTGGGTAAGTCTACCAACGGGGGCAGCCCTGTATGCAAGGTCTCGAACTTCAGACCTCCTTAATCTGGAACAATCTGTTTACAACTTGATCCAACCTCTTGTAGGTAGGACCTATTTTGACTTTAAAAAGTAACAATATGATCCTTTGAATTATTAAATTTAATTGCAATTACACTGTAACAATAGAGAAAAAGGGATCCAATTACTCGTTTGGAAGTTTCTATAGAAAGTAAAAAGGTAGAAAGTTTTTCTATAGAAAATTTAGGACAAGAAAATTTTTTCTTAAGAAAGTATTTTAGCACGTTTGTTTAACCAATAAAGTTTAAATTAAATTCCTAAGAAAGTAAAGTTAAATTTATTAAAATACCCTTTGAAGAATATTTTAAATTTAAAAATAATGTCCTTTTAAGTAATTTTGTTTTAAAATCACTTTCATTAGAAAGTGAGAAAGTGCTTTAACACCTCCCTGGTGTTAAAATACTTTCTCACTTTGAAGAAAAAGCATTTGGGTCAGTTAAATTTTCTTACCCTAAATTTTCTCTAAAAAAAATAACCAAATATGCTAAAGTTATTTCCTACCCTATACTTTCTATAGAAAGTGATTAAATTACATCAAAACAAACGGGTTCAGAATGTAAAACAAAAGTTTTACACATTTTCTCCACCCTTTAGATTAACCTAATGGACAAGATTAAATTAAATTCTAATAACAAATTTTTCTCTTTCTCCATATCCTCTTTTTCATTGTTCATGTTCTTTCTCAATTCCATCATTTTTTTTATCAAATCTCCACATCACTTTCGATCAAATCTCCACTCAAAATCCATCTTTGGGTTGGATTAAGTCTGAAGAATCTACGTTATTTCCTTATTGGTTTGATTCATATTCCTTTATTATGAGCAATAAGTAAAGCTCATACTCATCGATGGCTATTATTGTTAATTTGGAGAAGATTCTTGCGATATAATCCCCTGCCACTAGAATTATTTGAAAACTGAACCTTAATTAGGCACATATGATGTCCATAATTGTTGGATTATCTAATAATTAATCTAGTTTCCTGCAATCTGGAGGTGAAGGCCGCAACTCTTTCTTAAGGACCAGCCATCTGCAAAACCCATAGCTGTCTTCTTTAGGAATATGAATTTGGCAAATTTTCTATGTTGAATAATTATAGCGGTAAACGCGGACTTTCACTTTCCCTATATAGCTCTTTTGTTCTTCTTTTTTTCGTCAAAGATTTTGTAACCATTATCATCCAAGATCTATCTAATGGCCAAATGATATGCAGAAAGATAAAAGATGAAAAAAGGGATTGGAGGAGATGAAAACGTGATAAAATTGAGAAAGAATAGGAGAGTGAGGGGTGTAGGAAGTAAGGTGCGTGAGAGCAAAAAATGGGTTGAAAGAAAATTATTACTAAAAATTTGATTTTATCTTTTGTCCGTTCATTTACTTTTGCGAACCAAAGTAAACCTTTTTACAATTGCCATTCAACCCTTTGGAACCATACTTCCTCCGATACTAGTGTTGATACAAATCATTTTGGGAAAACAAAAATTGAGAATATTTTGAAAATAATTTTTCCAAAAGATTTGCATTTCATTTGTGAGCTTATGATGAAAGTTAACTCAAGGTCTCAGAAGAGAAATTCTTCTAAGTGGTGGTTACCAAATCTTTTGAGAAACCACTCATAGTCTTGAAGATAGGGCAACATGCGTGGGCATGTCTAGCAAAATAATAAGATGTTGTCAGGGGCAAATATGACATTGTTTTCATTATTGTGATCATGACATGTCTCAAGCAGTTTAAGTTGCATGTTCAACATATTTCAAACTATGACTTCTGATAAGTTTGTTGTAGGGAGATAAGAAAGTTGATCCTCGGAACAAGGGGGCAATAGAATCCTCTAAATCTCAATCAGTCATGATAGATCCAAAACAAGGAAGTCCGTCAAAGAGACACTGGGTAAAACAAAGGAAGTCAACATGAATTTATTTTCCTTAGTTGATCCATCTGTCATTCAGCATACATGTGCATCCATGCATACAGACATACATTAGAACATTCCACCCTCATTCATAACAGGAACTTGTAAGACAAGAAGTCAAGCTCATTGTAAGACATGAAGGAGGAATTTAGAGTGATTGGAAAAGAAGTCACTTGGTCCAAAGAAGGAGCGCCGAGTATAAAGAAGACGTAGAATGAATCTTACAAATAAACATGCAGTGACTTCAGAATTCTATGACTCAGAGGAATGGAAAGGGCTAAATTGAGGAATTGGATGGTTTGCATCCGGAATCAGGTATTTAAAGGAAAGTTTCCACAATCAGAGTTCATCTTCAAGACAAGTCGTCTCAAGAAGTTTTCAGAGGTTCAAGTCGATCTGTAGATGACCCAAGGATGGTCTCATTCAGTTCAATAATCAACTTAACAACTAGTCATCTTTCATCGTTAATCAAGAAGTTTTCAACTACAACATCAAATTCAGAGTTATTTTTCAAAGTTATTTTCTTCCAAAACCACTTCCATGCGATTCAAATTCAATTATCAGGATTTGACTTTGGTTCCATCTAAATCCTTTGACTTTTCCATAAGTCAAACTCGTTTCCATACGAGTCAGTCTAAGACTTTGTTCCATCCAAGTAACAAGGGCTTTTCTCTAAGCCAAACTCGTTTCCGTACAAGTCAGTTTAAGCCTTGGTTCCATCCAAAGTAAGGGCTTTTCCATTAGCCAAACTCGTTTCCATACGAGTCTGCAATTTGGTGACCTTAGTTTGTCTTTCCTCACTTCCATGTGAGTTTGAAATCTCTTCGACTCAAGCTGCTTTTTCCTCACTTCTTCGAACCAAGTTGGTCTTTCCTCGCTTCAATGTGAGTCAGCAATCTCTTTGGGCTAAAATCTCAAATTTGTACTAAACCTATTACAAAAATCTCAATATAGTACCAAACCTAAAAGTTGGCTCAAATCGATACTAAACCTTTTTGAAAAAGCTCAATTTAGTACCATTTTGTGTCTGCCGTTAGCATGTGTAAGACACGCGTGTTGTAACGCGTAGAAATCGATTTTACTAAACCAAATTGCCACTTGGCATTTTCGAAATTAATTAGAAAAATAATAGCTTCCAATTTTTTTGGATTTATTTGAAAAAATAAAATAAAAATAAATCTAAAATCTTTAAATTAATATAAATCATAAATTTCTCTTTTGGCAAAAAAAGAATCAGAATTTTCTTTTTAATCTTTCTTCCTCCTCCCTACAACAAACACCAGAAACACTTTTTTTCTTCACCCTTTTGAATCAAACACATATTTTTTTAAGCACTTGGCAAGAACACTATGAACATTCAAGTTGTGGTTTTTCTAATGAGTAGCAGTTTTTTCATGCTTTTGGATCAATAAAAAGGACAGCCAAGTAGTGGGCACCGCACCAGATTTTGCAACCTTAGTTGCTGCAATAATCATTTGCCATTGCTCCATGATGATGAAAATTTTGAAGTTAGGAAGAAATTTGCAGAAATAGCAAAATCACATCTCTAGATAACAATAATTTGAATTCAACTCAATCCTTAACACCAGTAGCTTCTTAAGTATCATAATAAGCAGAACATTACAAAAAAAAAAACCCAAAGACTTAATTTCATCATTGATTCGAATAAGACTTCTTGCCTTATTCACCTACATATTTCTTTACTAATCAAATGAGTTAGGTCCCCTCTTCTTGCTTTGCCACTTTAGGAGTTTGGTGATACGAATCTAGGGGTTTTAGATTCAAATCTATCCTTGAGACCGGCCAAGAATCAACTTGATCTTCTTCAACTCCAAGATGTGTATGTCGACAACCTTCACAAAGCTTTTCCTCTTCTCTCGTCGGACTTAAGCTCCCAATTAGACCTGCAATTGAACTCCTAAGATCACAAGATTCACAAACAATTAAGCAATCACAACCTAATTGTTTGCTAGGACTCTACAAGATTGAAGAACCCTAAGTTTGCTCAAACTAGAACAATGAAGCTAAGATAACCAATTTGGGTTTATAAACCTCAACTTTATTAATCAACTCAACTTATGTTTACAAGAGCTATTGGTGGCCTTATATAGGAACCAAGATAGCGCAAGAACCCCCTTAAACCGACCTATGCATTCAATGAAAGGGGCTAGGGCGGTTTACACATAGAATCATCTAGAAACTATTCTAAATTACAACCAATAAGAAAAATAGCTAAGGATTCGACTTGATTGAACAAGACCCAACCCTAAACAAGGTCTAAACTACATAATTAACTAGTCTAAGATAGAATTAAGGCCCATATGGCCGAATTACACAATGTAAGCTCTAGGGTTCGACGATTTCAAGTAAAGTGCAAAGCTTGAAATCGTTGGGAATATTCTTGATGATGTCGACTTCAATGCTTCCCAATTGATCTTCTATGGACTTCAAGCCTTCAAGATGAGTTCGAACAAAGCTTGTTAATGCATCTTTGAACTTCTTAGGTATTGCTCTTGTCATCGGACCCAAAGGCATCTTCAAAGGATCAAATGGCATCTTTGGTGCGATTCCATTGGCATCTTCATGAAACCTTGCGATTCCATCCTCTCCTTTAAGCTTGTACATGCTTCCTTGCAATCCCTGATCATCCCCTCCATGATCTCCATTGTGTTCTTCATGTCCATGATAAGCCCTTGGCGCATTATCCCTTAAAAAGGATTTGTCCTCAAATCTAGCTTAAAAGTAGCACTTACAAGGATAAGTCTGAAACATTAAAAGTAGCACTTACATTGCCATATTCACTAGGAAGATCTAGCTTGTATGCATTGTTGTTGATCCTCTCCAAGACTTGGAATGGACCATCTCCACGAGGTAAGAACTTAGACTTTCTCTTTTCAGGGAACCTCTCCTTCCTTAGATGCAACCACACCAAATCTCCAGGTTCAAAGATGACCTCTTTGCGCCCATTGTTAGCAACCTTCATGTAGTGTTTTGTTTTCTTCTCAATTTGAGCTCTAATCTTAGCATGAAGATCCTTAACAAAATCAGCCTTTCTTTCACCATCCATGTCGACTTGCACACTCAAAGGTGAACTCAACAAATCCAATGGGGGTTAAAGGATTAAAACCAAGACTGTTTCAAAAGGTGAATATCTAGTAGTGCTATGTATGCTCCTATTGTATGCAAACTCAACATGAGGTAGACAATCCTCCCAAGTTCTTATGTTCTTCTTAATTAATGTCCTAAGCAAGTTTGACAAAGTCCTATTAACTACTTCAGTTTGGCCATCGGTTTGAGGATGACAAGTAGTTGAAAATAACAACTTAGTTTTTAACTTAGCCCATAATGTTCTCCAAAAATAACTTAAGAACTTAGCATCTCTATCACTCACAATCGTCATAGGCATTCCATGTAATCTAACAATCTCTTTAAAGAACAAGTTAACTACATTAATGGCATCATCCATTTTAGTGCATGCAAGTGTGCCATCTTAGGAAACCTATCAACAACCACAAAGATAGAATCTTTACCTCTCTTAAAACGAGGTAAACCTAACACAAAATCCATGCTAATATGTGTCCATGGTTCATTAGGAATAGGCAAAAGAGTATACAATCCATGAGGCTTAGATGTAGATTTAGCTTGCAAACAAACACTGCAACTAGAAACATGCTTGCCTACATCATATCGCATCTTAGGCCAAAAGAAGTGTTCATGCAATATCTCATATGTTCTATCAACTCCAAAGTGACCCATTAAACCCCCTTCATGCGATTCCTTCACAAGAACATAACGCAATGAGCAAGAAGGCACACACAATCTAGATTCTTTAAAAAAAAATCAATCATGCTCATAATACTTTCCGAATCCAGAATTTTCACATGCTTTAAAGATTTCACCAAAGTAAACATCACTAGCAGACAATTCCTTAATAAACTCAAATCCAAGAAACTTAGAATCAAGCATGGAAAGTAAGACATACCTCCTTGATAAAGCATTGGCTACAACATTCTCTTTACCTTGTTTGTAGCGCACTACATAGGGAAAACTCTCAATTATCTCACTCCACTTAGCATGTCGTTTGTTCAACTTTTGTTGGCCTCTCAAATACATCAAGCTTTCATGATCGGTTGAATCACAAACTCTTTAGGCCAAAGATAGTGTTGCCATGTTTGTAATGCTCTCACAAGAGCATACAACTCTTTGTCATAGGTTGGATAATTCAATGCAGCCCTATTCAACTTCTACTTAAATAAGCTACGGGCTTCCCACCTTGCATTAAAACAACTCCAATTCCAACCCCTGATGCATCACATTCAATCTCAAAAGTATTGTTAAAGTTAGGTAAAACAAGCAAAGGAGCATTAGTTAGTTTTTCCTTCAAGGTCCCAAATGCTTCTTGTTGTTCTTTTCCCCACTTGAATGGTCCATTCTTCTTCATCACACTTGTAATAGGGGCGGCTAAGGTGCTAAAGTCCTTAACAAACCTCCTATAGAATCCAGCTAAGCCCTGAAAAGATCTCACTTGACCAACGGTGGTGGGGGTTGGCCATCCTTTGATTGCTTTGATCTTCTCCTCATCAACTTCTATACCTTGCGATGACACCACAAAACCAAGAAAAACAAGCTTGTTTGTGCAAAATGTGCACTTCTTAAGGTTAGCATACAACTTCTCAACCCTAAGTACATCTAACACACAACGCAAGTGCTCAATATGATCATCTAGGTTTCGGCTATACACAAATATATCATCAAAATAAACAACAACAAACTTGCCAATATAAGCTCTCAAAACATGATTCATTAGCCTCATGAAAGTACTAGGTGGATTAGTCAATTCAAAAGGCATAACTAACCATTCATACAACCCTAGCTTAGTTTTAAAGGCAGTTTTCCATTCATCACCCACTTTCATGCGAATTTGATGATATCCACTCTTTAAATCAATCTTTGAAAATAAGCAAGCACCATGCAATTCATCAAGCATATAATCTAATCTAGGAATAGGGTGACGATACTTTACCGTTATGTTGTTTATTGCACTACAATCAACACACATTCTCCAAGTTCCATCCTTCTTAGGAACAAGCGAAACAGGAACTGCACATGGAGAAAGGCTTTCACGCACAAAACCCTTTTGTAGTAGCTCTCCAACTTGCTTCTCTAACTCCTTTGTTTCTTCAGGATTTGTCCTATAAGCTGGCTTATTAGGTATTTGTGCTCAAGGGATGAAGTCAATTTGATGTTCAATCCCCCTAATTGGTGGTAAACCACTAGGAATTTCCTCAGGAAACACATCTACATAATCACTCAAAAGAGAAACAATGTTGCTTGGAAGCTCTCTTTCCAAGTTGTTAGTAGCAACAAGTGTATTTTTAAGCAAAAGCAAGATGAAAATAGAATTATCATTCAAAGCTTCTTTAATCTCACTCTTAGTAGCTAACATACACTCCTTAACAACTTTCTTAGAACTATCATGCTTATCAACTAAAATAGATTTGTTGTCAACGCAATTCACACTAGAACTAACATTCTTAGCCTTTTCTTGAATCATATATTCTGATTCCAATTTAGCAAAATCCTCTTTCAATTTCAATTGATCTTTTAAAGCTTCTTGAGGTGATAAAGGAATCAAAGTAATAGGATGCTTACCACCAACAAAAGAATACTTATTTGTCTCACCATCATGATGAAGCTTGTTGTCATATTGTCATGGTCGACCAAGTAAGACATAGCATGCTTACATTGGAAGAACATCACATAGCACCTCATCCTTGTACCTGCCCAAAGAAAGAGAAACTAAAACTTGTTTGTTAACCTTAATCTCCTCTTTATCATTGAATCATCCTAAACTATAGGGTTTAGGGTGTTTGGTAGTGGGTAACGAAAACTCCTTCACTAAGTACACACTAGCTATGTTTGTACAACTTCCTCCATCAATGATCACACTACTAGGCTTCCCACACGCATACATCCTAATATGAAACAAAATCTCCCTTTGATTGTACACATCTCCTTAAACATAGGCACTTAAAGTTCTTCTTGCAACTAAGTTCAAGAGTGTCGGTGTAGCACCATCATCATCATCTTCATCATCATGCGCAAATCCCCTTTCATCATCTCCATCACCACTAGATCCTAGGGCAAATTCTTCATCTTCACTTTCAATTTCACCATAGTCATTAAGAAACATAACCTTCTTGTTAACGCAATCCTTAGCATAATGACCATATCCTTGACACTTAAAACACTTAACATGATTCATAGAAGAAGAACTTGATGAAGACTTAGAATCGGTTTTAGGGCTTACCCCCTTTTGTGCCACCTCCTTCTTCTTGTTGAAAGTTTTCTCATCTTTCTTAATTGGAGTCTTCCATGAGCTTGATGATGATGCAAAGCTCTTCTTAGTGCCATTCCTTTTGACTTGACTCTCGGCCTTCAAAGCATGTTGAAGCAATTCCTCAACATCATAGTATTGTTGCATCTCCACTATGTCATGAATATCTCTATTCAAACCCACCATAAACCTAGCCATAGTGGCTTGTGGGGTTTCATCAACCTCGGCCCTAGACATCAATAACATCATCTCTGAATAGTACTCATCAACACTCCTTGTTCCTTGCCTCAAAGATTGCAAGCTTTGATAAAGTGAATTGATGTAGAAGCTTGGAACAAATCTCTTCCTCATGAAACTCTTCAATTCCAACCAAGTTTCAATAGGTTTCTCCAAATTTCTCCTCCTTGATTGCACCAATTGATTCCACCAATTCAAAGCATTCTCCGCAAACTCAAGGATAGCAATTTGCACCTTCTTAGATTCAGCATAGGGGTGATAATCAAAGTACATGTCCAATTTTGACTCCCACTCCAAGTAATCCGCCAGTGACCCTCTCCCATTGAATTTAGGGATTTTGCACTTGATGTTGTCTTTAGGCTTTTCTCTTTCAACTCCCCTCCTAGGCCGCAAGTTTTCATTGTAAGCTTGACCTCCAAGCTCTTGTTGCCTTAATCTCTCCATAGGATCTATTCTAGGAACAACTTGTCTTGGTGGTTGAGGTTGAACTCTTTCATTGTTGTTTGCGGCATTGCCTTTTGTTGAGGAGGTTGAGCTTGTTGATTTTGTCCCTCCCTTACTTGTTGGACATCATTAGCCAAAGCATCAAACCTAGTATTCATAGTATCCATGTGTTGCATTAGGGTTTGCAACATAGCAGCCAAACCGGCTTGCTCACCTCCTTGTAATTTGTCTCCCATTGTACCTACACAAAGAACAAAGATTAGTAGTAAAAATTGCTCACAAGTGTGTGTGTGTGTGTGTGTGTGTGTGTGTACACCTTTGTGCTCTCATGTTTACTCTCAACCTATGGATTGGCGGTCCACTACTCTCTTAATGATCTCACAAGATTATGCCTTTTACTAGCTTCAATAGGCCTAATAAGAGCAACTCGTTAGAGAACTCCTTTCTTCTCGTGACCTACTTGAGGAACAAACAATTAGTAGCAAAATTTTTGTGAATCAAAGGAAAGTGATCTAAACCAAAACCAAGCCACTTATGCAGGCCTTTTATGTCGAATTTCTTCTCCAAATTTGCTGCACAAAACTCAATTCAACACAATTCAAACAATTCAAGTCGATTAGAAAACCCTAGTACCACTTGATTCCAATTTTGTACCACTTGTCTCCAATAGGGTTTTAACCTGAAATTCTTCAAATTAAACCTTAATTCACAGCAAAAGCAACCCAAGGATCTCAATCAAACAATCAATTAGGGTTAATTGCAACAAATTGAATCAATTGCACAATAGAAAACCCTAATCCCCAAATTCCCAATTCAAAACCCTAGTTCCTGCAAAAAGTCGATAACACCACAGATTTTTTTGATTTTTTTCAATATTTTCCCAGAAAGATCACACTAAAAGAAGTCTATAGCTCAAATTTCAAAGCTTTCCGAGCTTAAACGAATCCAGAACAAAAATCACAAGTTTCTGGTCGAAATTTTTTTATTTTTTTGATTTTTTCGATATAACTACTAGTTATAAGGACTCTAAATCTAAAGTTTCAAAGTAAACGGAGTTAAGATGAATCCGATATGATTTTTCAAAGTTTCTGATTTTTTTTTTTCAAGAAGATGAACAAAATGGATGAAAAACTTGATGATAGATGAATAGAAGGATAGATTTACCGATTGAAGATGACAACCTATGTTCTGATTACCAATTGATACGAATCTAGGGGTTTTAGATTCAAATATATCCTTGAGACCCGCCAAGAATCAACTTGATCTTCTTCAACTCCAAGATGTGTATGTCGACAACCTTCACAAAGCTTTTCCTCTTCTCTCGTCGGACTTAGGCTCCCAATTAGACCTGCAATTGAACTCCTAAGATCACAAGATTCACAAATAATTAAGCAATCACAACCTAATTGTTTGCTAGGACTCTACAAGATTGAAGAACCCTAAGTTTGCTCAAACTAGAACAATGAAGCTAAGATAATCAATTTTGGTGTATAAACCTCAACTTTATTAATCAACTCAACTTATGTTTACAAGAGCTATTGGTGGCCTTATATAGGCACCAAGATAGTGCAAGAACCCCCTTAAACCGACCTATGCATTCAATGCAAGTGGCTAGGGCGATTTACACATAGAATCATCTAGAAACTATCCTAAATTCCAACTAATAAGAAAAATAGCTAAGGATTGGACTTAGTTGAACTAGGCCCAACCCTAAACAAGGTCTAAACTACATAATTAACTAGTCTAAGATAGAATTAAGGCCCATATGGCCGAATTACACAATGTAAGCTCTAGGGTTCAACGATTTCAAGTAAAGTGGAAAGCTTGGAATCTTGGGAATATTCTTGATGATGTCGACTTCAATGCTTCTCAATTGATCTTCTATGGACTTCAAGCCTTCAAGATGAGTTCGAACAAAGCTTGTTAATGCATCGTTGAACTTCTTAGCTCTTGCTCTTGTCATCGGACCCAAAGGCATCTTTAAAGGATCAAATGGCATCTTTGGTGCGATTCCATTGGCATCTTCATGAAACCTTGCGATTCCATCCTCTCCTTTAAGCTTGTCTATGCTTCCTTGCTTGTCCATGCTTCCTTGCAATCCTTTATCATCCCCTCCATGATCTCCATTGTGTTCTTCATGTTCATGATAAGCCCTTGGCGCATCATTTGGCCTCTCACCTTACCGGCACGAACCAGAGAACCGTGACCCTTACCTCAAGTAATGCAAGAACCGAAATTTTCAGAAACGAAATACAAAAGAACCCCTCAAGTAAACGAAGAAAAGGCTAAAGGATAAAGCTTTGGAGATTAAACCCAAGGAAAATTGCTGAAAGACTGCTGCTTTTTCGATCTCTTTGGTTACGTCGTGGCGGTGAGCAGAGAATAAGGATTTACAGACTTTAAACAAAGGTTATTAACATAGATGCTTAGATACAATCCATTCCCCAGCAAACATAACCATAGTTTAAATCATAACAATAGTTGGATTGGGATATTAAACAGAGTAATTTCATAATTTGATTTGAAACCATAATTATACCATAACCATAGAAATTCAGGGAAAATATAAAAAAATCGAAGGGGAAACCATTTCCTCCCGACTCGGCACCTTCAATGGCGGCGCCTTCTTCAACGGAAGGCTGAGATTCGTTTCTTCTTCTCCCTTTGTTATCTTCTTCTGTTCTTGGTTCGTAACAGTCCTCGGCGTCTTTTTTCTTCTTGTGCTTCTTCTTTTCTTTCTTTTTTTTTTAATAGTTGTCTAAGTGGCAAAGAACACTGTGAAAAACTGAAAATCGGTTTTACCAGTTGAAGATTTATGAGATCTGCAGTTAGGGTTCTGACTTGGTTGTTTCTGGTTTTGGGAGACTATAGTTCATATATGTTCATGTTGGTTTGTTTAAAAAATTAATCGGTTTGATCATGTTAAAAAAAAATCTTGTTTGGAGTTTGATTTAGGGGTAATGTTGTTTTAATAAAAAAATCTTTAATTTGACCAAAAATAATTTATAATTATAATTATATTTTCGGCCAACAAATTAAAATCATTTAAGATATTGAATTTTCAATAATTTAATTTTTATTATTAAAATATAACGTGAAACGACGGAAAATTAGATTTAACGCGAGTGTAAGACTGATCGAACTCAAATTATGCATGTTTTTATAGCTATTTTTATATACTTTTTACTATTTTTATATGTGTTTTTACCCTATTTTGTTAGTATTTGTGTTTTTAGGTCTTGAAGACAAGAAAAGTGAAAACTTATTGTTTTTCACTCTTTTTGGAGCTATTTTAGTGACTTTATACTCAACTATGGATTTAGTCATTTGGAATGAAGATTTGAAGATGCAAAGTTCGTGATTGAAGATATTTTGAAGATTTGAAGACAATTGAAGAATTAATTCAAGAAGTAAAAATTGAAGATTTGGAGCTCATTTGCTTAAGATTGAAGCCAAGCCCAGATGAAGCCCTGAAGTTGAGAATTTTTGGATTATTTATATGGGAATATACTCAGCCTATATAAACCTATAATTGGAGTTAAAATCCCAATTTGTAGGCCTAATATCCAAAAGAATACCCAAATCCCGCAATAATCCCGCAGATTTGCGATATAAGCCCGGTTTCAGCGCAGTCTTCGTAGAAAGGCCATAACTTTCTGCTCAGATGTCCGTTTTAAGCCCATGAGTAGCCGTTGGAAAGATAACTCCGAGCTCTACAACTTTCTTTTGAAGTGCAAATCCCAGATCTGCCATCTTCAACCCGAATTCGACGTCGAAGTTCCTGCCAGATTCCAGAAAATTCCAGAATCCTCCTTTGACTTGGATTCTACTCTAGGATGACACCTAATCCAACTTGGAAACCAAGTCAAGCCTAAACCGTCCTACCCTATTCCTCCAATATAAATAGCCACCTCCTGTATCACAAATCACACATTAGATACACATCATAGATTTAGATAATTATCTTTTTCTACCTTTCTTTAGTTTTTAGGTTTTTCTCTAGTTTTAGAAGAGTGAGAAGTCGACACCCTCTCTAGCCATAGAGGGGTGCGACGTCCCTAGGGTTTCAAGGAGGAGAAATCGTTCCTCCCTAGTTCTGTAAGTATTCTTATGCCTCTCATGGATTTTCTTAAGTCCATGAGTAGCTAAATCCTTAATACTTCTGATCCTTTGGTGAATTCAATCAATTGATTATGGTGAGATTTCTATACTTATAATTTTGTGTTAACTTCTTAATGATAGCAGTCAAAACCCTAAAATAATTTTATGATTCTGAATCTTATTTGAGTTATGTGGCCACTAACGATGTAAGAGGAAGATCTATGGCTAGATCAAGCTTAGAATTAATCACTCAAGTTTGATTGTATGTAGCAAATTAGGTTTGTTTAATCGCTGCTTAATGGGTATTTGTCTATCGGAGGGCGAGAAATTTCTCTTTGTATGGTTCTACTTTGTAGGCATGTGTGTAAAATTAATTAATCTTAATGCTTTGTTCTTAAGTGTTCTTTAAGCCCTAAGAAAGTAATTGATTGCTGAAGGAATAAAAGGGATAACTGCAGCTTTAATCGGCCTCTTATCTAAAATACATGTTGGGAAACCTATATCAGTTGTCAGTGAAGAATAAGATGCTTAATTCACCTTTTAAGTCGATGATCCATAGTTAATCTGATTGAATCATACCACTGGAGAAGAAGTATGCTTTATAATTATTGTTTGCTTTATTAATCTGCTTTAGATTTAGATTTAGATTTAGATTTAATTTGCTTTGTTTTTATTTTTAGTTTAATTGTTTTCTTTATAATTGATATTTACAATCCCCTGTTTTCTGTTTGATTTCTTTGGAAAAGATTTTTCTTTATTTTCCTTCTTTCATCACATAACCCTTCTCTGTGGGGTTCGACCCCTACTTGCCCTAGCTATTCTAGATAGTTTATTGTGGGGATTATTTTTATGGTCATAGACGACACGATCAAAGACACTCGCTACGGCAGACACGAAATGGTACTAAGTTGAGCTTTTTTAAAAAGGTTTAGCATCAATTTGAGCCAACTTTTAGATTTAGTACTATATTGAGATTTTCGTAATAGGTTTGGTACCAAATTGAGATTTTAGCCATCTCTTTGATCAAAGTTAGTCTTTTCTCACTTCCATGTGGGTTTACAATTCAATGACCGCGATTGCTCTTTTCTTGCTTCCATGTGAATCTACAAAGTTGACCTCGTAATAGGTCTTTCTCAATTTTCAACAGTTATCGAAGTTCGCCTAGGACAAACCTTTCTTAGTTTGTAAAGTCGACCATGGATTGGTCTTCTTCAAATTCAAACCTCAGACATGTCTTTCTTAGTTTTTAAAGTCGACCACAGACTAGTCTTCTTCAGCTTCAGACCTCAGACAAGTCTTTTCTTAGTTTTTTAAAGTTGACCACCGACTGGCCTACTTCATTTTCAAACCTTAGAGAGGTCTTTCTTAGTTTTTAAAATTGACCACGGATTGGTCTTCTTCAGTTTCAGACCTCGGATTGGTCTTCCTCAATTTTACATCGACCACAGACTGGTCTCATTCAGTTTCAACATCAGCAATTGACCACAAATTGGTCTCTATTTTAGTTTCAATATCTGATCGGTAGTCAACAATCATAAAAATAATCCCAACAATTACTAACTACAAATAGCTAGGGCAAGTAGGGGTCGATCCCATAGAGAGATAGGTTATTATTCTTTTTCTTAAAACAAAATAAAATAAAGAGAATTTTGGAAGTAGAGTTTAATTAAATCAAGCAAACAAGTAAAATTAACTAAGAAAGCAATCAAGAAAACTAAAGAAAACAATTAATTAAAAACAGTAAATAGATTGAGAAAACAATTAAAGAAAACCCTCCAACACAGAATTAATATCCCTCTTGACAATAATAACATGGATCATTGATATCTAATAATTATGAAAACATTGGATAGCCTGTTTGGAATTAAATCCTAAATTACCTTAATTAGATAAGATTACCGGGCTAAGGCTTATAATATCCCTTTTATTCTTTGGCAATCAATTTCTTGGCTAGGGCTTAAAAACTACCAAAGAACAAAGCATTAAGTACTAGTAATTTATGAACAAACACAACAAGCAATTACTCACCCATTGATTCTTATTTCTTTTAGAAGGAAGGGCTAATTCTCCTCCAATTGCTACTTATAATTAAATCTGAAGGGCTAATTCTAGACATAATTTAGCTAATGTTAACGTAATTTATCAAGATAGTGTCGACTCCAATCCATCAAAACAAGCAACATAGGATTAAAACAGAGATTTAAGAAATACCCAAATAATTCTCATATATAAGCACAAAATCTCACTATGATATAAGTCAAGAGATCAATTAAATTCTACATTGGAGAAAAGAAAAGGATTACTCACTCATGAATTGAGTGAGCATCCACAAATAAGAAGAAGAAAACTTATCTATGGATGAAGAAGAAGAGGGGGCGACGGCTCCTAGGGCTATCTCCTCCAAATCTTCAAGCAACTCTACATATTTTCTTATGGGAATAGAATACACATAAAAACCTAGACCTAAGGTGGCTATTTATAGTGGAAAATAACCTAAAGACTCCTATTAGAGTTAGGATATAACTCTAGGACGGTTTCGCGGCTGACTTGGTCCCCAAGTTGGCTTAAAAGTCTTCCTAGAACCAAAATCCTTGTGAAAATACGATCCTGAAATTTCCTGGAATTGTGCAGAAACTTTGACAGCGATTTCGGGCTTGAAAACGGCAGATCTGGGCTTTAGACTTCGAAGGAAAGTTGTAGATCTCGGAGTTAGCTTTCCAACAGCTACTCATCGGCCTAAAACGGATATCTGAGTAGAAAGTTATGGCCTATTTACCGAGACTGCGCTGAATCCTAATCCAACTAGGATTAGTTTCGGGATTATTGCGGAAATTGGATATTCTCTTGGATATAAGTGGCACTAATTGGGATTTTAATTCCAATTGTGGGCTTATATGGACTGAGTATTATCCCATAAGAAATATCCAAAATTCCAAAGCTTCCGGGTTTCTTCAGGGCTTGTCTTCAATCCTTCGCAATTAAAGCTCCAAATCTCAATTCTTGCTCCTTGAAATAATTGTTCAATGATCTTCAAGTCTTCAATGAATCTTCAATAAGTCTTCAAACACGAACTTCGAATCTTCAAATCTATACTCAAAATTACTTTGCTCATATCTTTGTAAAAAGTCATCAAAATACCTCCAAAAGTAGTGAAAATTAACAAATTTCCAATTTCTGATCTCATAAAGACTAAAAACACAAATATTAACAAAATAAGGTAAAGTTAAGCATAAATAGACCCAAAAACATAGAAAAATAGCCATAAGAATAGGGTTGCTTTTGGCTCGATCATATTTTTCCCCACACTTGAACTTTGCTAGTCCCTTAGCAAATCAATGTAAGTTAATCAAAAACAATTTTTCAAAAGATCAATTTGAATTAACACATATATCAAAGAATCAATTCAATATTTATGAAATCAAAATAGGAAAGAACAATAACAATACTTAATCCAAAGATCAAGAAATAACAAGCATTATCATTCTTAAGTAGCCATAATCAAAGTAGCTCTAATCACTTACCGTTCTTCACATTCTATAACTACTTCTTCCTATAGGCTTGCATTTTCAACATCTCTCTATTACTCAAAAGATTACATATCATAAATAAATCAAGGGTTCATGTGGGTTATAATAATTTTCAAGGGTAATTGGTTTTGAGGTTACTAACCTCAGAACTGTTCATGTCGAGGGGGTTACTTACGCCCTTTATTTTATTTTGAAGCTACTAGCACTCTAGAAGGACTCCTTCTATTATTAAAGAGGGACAATATTTCTGCTGTTCCATGCCTCTTATCCCCTTCCCAAGGGTTACTAACTCCTTTTGTTAAAGAGAAGAGTGACAACAATGGAATGTTTTTTTTTAGCAAAAATACCTCTTCTCCTCTTACATGAAATCACTTCTTTTATATGAAAACAATTTTAATTACCCTTTACATAGATAGTCCCCCACAGTTATTCTTGACATATTCATAACATACTTTCTTAATTGTAATTTCAATCAAGATTCAACACAAGTTCTAGAAATAGATAATCATAAAAGCAATGAATGAATAAGATCATATCACAAACTTCAATTATACCTAATTCTAAGAAATCAAAACATCGTGCTATAAATCAATCAATGAAGAAAGCATTATTAAAAACTCTAAGCTTTCATCAATCATAATTAAATCAATAATTCAATTTATGCATGAAAAATAAGAAAGTTTTGAAAAATCTCAAAATTCTATCTTCAAAAATCAATTTTTCGAAATTTTTTTTCAAAAATAGGGGAATAACATATCAATCCATAAACAACACAAATCCTATCGTAAGTTCTTATGCAAACAAAAACTATAATATGACTCAATTATCAAGTAAAAACAATTCTACCCTATCAAATATTCACCCCCCCCCCCACTTAAAATTCACATTGTCCTCAATGTAAAAGCATTCAAGAGATCAAAGAATGCAAAATAGCTTACCAAAAATAAAGAGTTAAGGTTCATAAAAACATACCTGAGCGGCTTTGATGAAGCAAATTACTCAAACAAAAAGACAATAAAAATTAAAGTGATAGGAAAATAAAACTAGATAGTTTATTAATGAAACTTGAAAAATAAAGACATAAGAAAAAGGAAAATTAAAGATAAATCATAAACTAAATGGCTAAACCTAAGATGCTTAAAAATAAAACCCTAAATCTAGAAAACATAAAATTTGAATTTAAAAATCCTAATTCTAAACCTAAATTGGTTTAGAATAGCCTTCTCCAATAAATTGAAGAGGTCATCCAAATTCCCAATTATACTATCAAAATCCTCTATGAGGCTAGCAACTTGATCACTAATATCTTTAAATTCAGCAAGGAAAGGATGAAGTTCTTCCTTATTTTCCTTCTCTTGATTAACCTTCTCTTCTCCTTCCTTATTCTCATCACTAGAAGCATCACTTGATTCAGAAGTAGAAGCAATAATTATAAGATTATCTTCACCTTGACCTTCCTCTTGCAACGGATCCTTTGGTCCAATTGGGATTGATGACTTATCCTTCAACTCTTCCCAAGTAAAAATAGTAGCAATTGGATTGGCTCTTGGTTGATGCTGCCAAGGACTTATCATGGAGGGAGTGATGTGCCAAGGACTTATCATAGACTTGAAGACAAGCATGGAGAGCATGGAAAGGATGTGCATGGGCTGCAAGGAAGCATGAATATGCATGAACACCATGGAGATATCGATAATCATGTTCCAAACACTAAAAAGATGCCATTCGATCCATTGAAGATGCCTATTGGTCCAATGGCAAGAGCAAGAGCTAAGAGATTCAAGGATGCACTCATGGGCCTTGTTCGAACTCATATTGATGACATGAAGACTATTCAAGTTCAATTGAAGAGCTTTGATGATGATTTGAGCAAGAAAACACCAACAAATTACAAGTTCATCACTTTGCTTGCTATTGATTCTAAATGGCCATATTGACATCGTGGCATGAGTCCATTAGCTTTAGTTTGCTTTGTTTGGGCTTAATTCTATCTTAGATTAGCTTATTTTTAAGTTTGGATGTTATTTGGGTTGGGCCTTGTTTGACTAAGTTCAATCCTTAGCTATTTTTCTATTGGTTGTATTTTTGGATAGTTTCTAGAAGGTTCTTTTGTGTAGCCTTTATATTTGGACGAAAATTAGGGTTTTATAGTAGGTTATGCGCTATCTTGTGCCTATATAAGGCCACGAATATCTCTTGTAAAGTGAAGTTGAGTTGATTAATAAGGTTGAGGTTTTACACCCAAATTGATTATCTTAGCTTCATTGTTCTAGTTTGAGCAAACTTAGGGTTCTTCAATCTTGTAGAGTCCTAGCAAACAATTAGGTTATGATTGCTTAATTGTTTGTGAATCTTGTGATCTTAGGAGTTCAATTGCAGGTCTAATTGAAAGCTTAAGGGAAACGAACGAAGAGATCAGGCTTAGTGAAAATCATCGATTTTACTCATCTAGGAGAGTTGGTGCTTCAAATCGACTTTGGTGGCTATTCAAAGGGTAGATTTGAATCTAACACAACTAGATTCGTATCAATTGGTAATCAGAGCATAGGTTGTCATCATTCATCAAGTTTTTCATCCATCTTATTCATCTTCTTGAAAAAAAAAATCAGAAACTTTGAAAAATAATAGCGGATTCATTAGGATCTCAATTGCTTTGAAATTTTAGATTTGAGTTCCTTATAACTAGTGGTTATATTAAAAAAATAAAAAAAAATTCGACCAGAAACTTGTGTATTTCGTTCTGGGTTCGTTTAAGCTCGGAAAGCTTTGAAATTTGAGGTTTAGACTTCTTTTAGTGTGATCTTTCTGGGAAAAATACTGAAAAAATCAAAAAAATCTGTGGTGTTTGCCACAATTTTGGAACCCTAGATTTCTTATCCGGGTTATTTGGCGATTAGAGTTTTGTTAGTGCAATTGATTCAATTGGTTGCAATTAAATCTAATTGATTGTTTGCTTGAGATTCTTGGGTTGCTTTTGCTGTGATTGAAGGCTTAATTTGAAGAAATTCAGACCCTATTGGAAACAAGTGGTATAAAATTGGAGATAAGTGGTACTAGGGTTTTGAATTGTTTGATTGAATTGGTTGAATTTTGTTTTGTGCTTGTTCTAGGTTGAGTGCAAACACGAGAACACACAAGGTATACACACACACTTGTGAGGAATTTTTGCTACTAACTTTCTTTTGTGTAGGTACAATGGAAGAAGAGCAAAATCAGGCCAATGACTGGGCTACCTTGGTTCAAAATTTTATGCAACAAATATATAATCATTCCCCAAGATTTAATCAAAGTATGGATAATTTTGTTGATGATGTTAGTTTGACTAAGAAGAGCTTTACATCATCTAGTAGCTCATGGGAAACTCCTTATAAGCAAGATTTAAGGACAAATCTTCTTCAAGGGGAAGGGAATGATGCGCCAAGGACTTATCATGGACTTGAAGACAAGAATGGAGAGCATGGGCTGCAAGGAAGCATGAAGATGCATGGAGACCATGGAGATATCGATAATCATGTTCAAAGCACTAAAAAGATGCCATTCAATCAATTGAAGATGCCTATTGGTCCGATGACAAGAGCAAGAGCTAAGAGATTCAAGGATGCACTCATGGGTCTTGTTCGAACTCAGCTTGATGACATGAAGACTATTCAAGTTTAATTGAAGAGCTTTGATGATGATTTGAGCAAGAAAACACCAACAAATCACAAATTCATGACTTTGTTTGCTATTGATTCTAAATGGTCGGATTGACATCGTGGCATGAGTCCATTAGCTTTAGTTTGCTTTGTTTGGGCTTAATTCTATCTTAGATTAGTTTATTTTTAAGTTTGGATGTTATTTGGGTTGGGCCTTGTTTGACTAAGTCCAATCCTTAGCTATTTTTCTATTGGTTGTATTTTTGGATAGTTTCTAGAAGGTTCTTTTGTGTAGCCTTTATATTTGGACGAAAATTAGGGTTTTAGAGTAGGTTATGCGTTATCTTGTGCCTATATAAGGCCACCAATATCTATTGTAGAGTGAAGTTGAGCTGATTAATAAAGTTGAGGTTTTACACCCAAATTGATTATCTTAGCTTCATTGTTCTAGTTTGAGCAAATTTAGGGTTCTTCAATCTTGTAGAGTCCTAGCAAACAATTAGGTTGTCATTGCTTAATTGTTTGTGAATCTTGTGATCTTAGGAGTTCAATTGCAGGTCTAATTGAAAGCTTAAGGGAAACGAACGAAGAGATCAAGCTTAGTGAAGATCATCGATTTTACTCATCTAGGAGAGTTGGTGCTTCAAGTCGACTTTGGTGGCTATTCAAAGGGTATATTTGAATCTAACACAACTAAATTCGTATCAATAAGGATCATGAAACCTTTGAGGAAAAGGGGCACATCACATAGGAGGTTTATAGGGTGGCCTATAGGGTTTGGTGCGATACCCATTAATTCTTGGCATGGGGAAAGGCTTGCTCCATGGTGCAACTTGAGGTATAATACTTCCATTGAAATTCCTTGGTCCTTGAGGATATGAAAACCGATTCCCATAAGGGTGGAACCGTTTTTCAAACTCTTGCCTAGCTCGTTCCTTTGATCTCAAAACAGCTTCATGTGACTTGTTAGGTTTGTCCCAAAGAAATTGATGAATCATCATAGCTTTGAAACGGGGCCTGGTTTCAACATCTTCCTTAGGTAGCAACGATATCATGCTCAAGAGTTCATGGCAATCATGGCACCAAATTGAGAGTACCCAACTTGATAAAATTGCCTCCTAAAATTCTTGAATTGAACTTCAAAATCCATGGTAGTTGCTAGTATCATCGACATCTTCAATTTGTTGGAGGAATATCGAATTCTTCTTGCTTAAGTAGTGGATCGACTTGCTTCTAGTCTTTGCCGAAAATTTGCTTCCCCAAATATTCCTTTTAATCGACTTTGTTCCTCCCAAAAATTTCCTCTAGCCAAAACTTTTATCTCTCAATATTGCTTCTTGTGTTTTGATGAATAAGGAGGAGGGATACAGGTGCCTTTATATAGTGATCAAATCCTATTCCTAAGAGGTTTTAAGTTAGAGTAAAAAGTAAGAGACATACCTTGATTAGGAACACATTACCTATTTGGAAAAGGAAATGCAATTGGAAAGCAATTAGGAACTCAATTTCCTAGCCAAAATAGGAAATTAAATTCCTAATATGCTTTGCATGGGATGGTTCCGGGCTTCGCGCAGCATATTCCTCCGATGGCCGGGACTGGCCTGGTGTGGCGCGGGTCAAGGCCGAGCAGTAACCTGGCGATGGCGCGGGTGTCCTGGCTGTACCGGCTGGGGCTTGGTTGGCGTGCGGTAACCTGGGGCTGACAAGGCTGTTGTGCGCGACATGTCTTGGCAATGGTCGGGCAATGGCCTGCAGCGGCTCGGCAGTAGCCAGGCCATGCGTGGCATCGCTCGGGTTTGTCCGAGTTTCGGCGTATCTCGTGCTGGTGCTAGCCGGGCTAGGGTGCGGCATCCTTAAGTCTGTTCCGGGCTTTGGCGTGTGGTGTAGCTGGGTAGTGACCAGGTTGTGGCTTGGTACTTGGCGCGGCATGGCTAAGCCATGCATGCATGCTGGCTCGGGTATACTCAAGTAACAACCGGTCATTCTTAATCAATCCAGCTCAGTGTTCATTACTTCTCACTCCTTTGGGTTGCCTCCCAATAAGCGCTTGTTTAAAGTCATTAGCTTGACTTCCTTTCTTCGAATTTCAAGTTGGAAGATAAATTGGATCTTCCAATTTAATTTCTTCAAACAATTTGATTGGTAATGGCTCAAAGAAAGATTTGAGTCTTTGTCCATTGACTTTAAATTGCTTCTCCTTAGTGGGACTATAGATCTCCACGGCTCCATAGGGAAATACTTTCACTACTTCAAAGGGTCCTATCCATTTCGATCTTAACTTTCCATGATGCCTTACTGTACTATTGAACAAGACTTTCTGTCCTTCATAAAATGGTCTTCTTAATATCCTTGGATCATGTAGAGCCTTGGTCTTTTTCTTGTAAATTTTTGAATTTTCATATGCTTCATTCCTTATTTCTTCAAGCTCTTGTAATTGTAGCATCCTTTGAATTCCAGCTTTGTCAAAGTGGAGATTGCATTGCTTTACTACCCACCATGCTTTGTGCTCTATCTCCACAGGTAGATGACATGGTTTTCTAAACACAATTCTATATGGGGACATACTTAGAGGTGTCTTATAAGCTGTACGATTAGCCCATAAAGCATCTCCTAGTCGCATACTCCAATCTTTTCTTTGAACATTGACTGTCTTCTCCAAAATCGGCTTCACTTGACGATTGGATATCTCATCTTGACCACTGCTTTGAGGATGATATGAAGTAGATACATTATGGCTAACTCCATATTTCTCAACCAATGATTGCACAATCTTGTTGCAAAAGTGAGTACCTCGATCACTGATAAGAAATCTTGGTATCCCAAATTGATGAAGAATATTATGTTTCAAGAATTTGACTACTATTCTTGCATCATCCTTTTCAACAGCTACAGCTTCAACCCATTTGGAAACATAATCCACAGCTAGAAGAATTTAGTACTTCTTATCTGATGGAGCAAAAGGTCCCATGAAATCAATCCCCCATACATCGAAGACTTCAGCAACAAATATAGGTGATTGAATCATCTGATTCCTTTTCGATATACTTCCAACTTTTCGACATCGTGGACAAGTCTTGCAATAGTAATAAGAATTCTTTAAGAGTGTAGGCCAATAAGATCCGTACCCTAAGTATGATGACTAATGAATCTTGTGAGTGTGCAGTAGTGCCTTTAACTGAGAAAGGTTGTATCTAGCACTGGAAGATAATTAATGAGACTATCACAGTGAGATGGCACAAGACAATTAGCATCGGGAATATTCTTACTTGAAGATTCGAAGAATTCCAAGGGGTCAAGTCAAGCTAATAAAAATTTACATGAAGACCCTCATGAAGGCAGAACATATGAAGCAAGTTCAAGTCAATTAAAAGTTGAAGATTGAAGATTTAAAGAAAGCTTCATCAATGACGCTAAAGTATGAGAATGCCATGAAGCCTTGAGCACTTGAACAATGCAACATTTCAAGAAGGTCATGTGGAACCTAAAGGCATCAATTTCAAAAGGCAAAGCACGTATTTTAAGAAGTATGATTAAGTCAGAGCACATAAAGAATGTAAAAGTCAAGATTGAATTTTGAAGTTGGAAGAAGACTAGAATTCATTAGTGAGATTAATGATCTGGAGATTGAAGCGACTAGCAGCTAGATGACAAACCATACGGACACGCTAAAGACGTCAACGCTGTACGGACGCGCTGAAGCTGTCAATAGCCTGGCGTGACAAAACTACAAAATAACGGGCAAATGGTTTGAATTTGACCCGATAACGGCTAGTTTACTACCTAGGCTATTTAAACTCAAATCTAACCGTTGTGAAAAGGTTAAGGAGCATTTTTGAAAGTATATTAGCTCACAAACTCCAGAATTTCAAATTCCAAGCAGTCCAAGCTTATTAATCTCTCTGATTTATTTTTTGTTGCTTGCTCAGTCTTTGTTCTTAAAGTTCATATCTTTAAACTGTATTAGGACTTATCTTGTATATTCAGATCTTCAAGGATCATTTTCTACACTTTCTGTTTTCGTTTTCTTGGTGTATCAAGTGCGAGTTGTGCACTTGTGTTGATTCAAGTGCGGGTTGTGCACTTGGGGTTGTTTTGAGTGTGGGTTTGCACTCGATGCCAAAGCTTTGGGTTTGAAGCTTTGGGATTGTAAAAAGCAGTTGTGAAGACCAGATTAACTTTACTGATTAGTGGATTTTAAAATCCTTGGTGGGGTATCCAAGGTAGAGGACGTAGGTGTCGCAGGCCGAACCTCTATAAATCAACGTGTCTCCATTCTTCCATCATTTCCTTTATCGTTCCAGTTTTATCCTCTTTTACTCTCTTTGATTTTCCACTATTCAACTGTTAACGTCTTTATATTTAGCCTTTATACTTTCACTTGCTTTTACTTAATATTTATTTCTCTGCTTTGCATTAGTGACTTTACTCGACTCTGAACTAGTGTCTTTAACGCTTTTTTAGAGAACTCAAAAATTTCGATAAAGTGTTATTCACCCCCCTCTAGCACATCTGAGTGGACCAACAATTGGTATCAGAGCCTGGCTCTTGAGTAGATCGGACTGACAGCCACAAGAGTGATCCAAAGATTGCAACTTCATCAAACCTCAATATCGCTGCTGAAGGACAATCAATCAATCGTCCTCCTCTCTTTGATGGCACCAATTATCAGTTCTGGAAATCAAGGATGGAGAACTTCATTTGTGCAACCGACTACGAAATGTGGAAAAACATCAAAGAAGGGCCATGGAAACCAACCTAAAGAGTTGAAGGAGAGTTCGTTGACAAGCCTAGAGCTGAATGGACACAAGATGATATAAAGAAGTATCAGCCGAATTTTAAAGCCATTAATACTCTTCATTGTGCTCTCAATGTCACTAAGTTCAACAGAGTCTCTATTTGCAAAACTCCAAAAGAGATTTAGGAGAAACTCAGAGTCATACATGAAGGTACATCTCAGGTCAAAAAATTAAAGATCAACCTACTGCAGTATGAGTATGAAACCTTCAAGATGGCTCCTGAAGAGACTATCACCTCAATGATTGATACATTCAATAGTATCACTAATCGACTGAATCACTTGGGAAAACATATCCCAAAAGGTGAACGAGTGAAGAAGTTGCTCAGAGTGCTACCAAAATTTTGGAATCCGTTTACCACAGCCATTCGAGAAGCAAGAGATCTTAATGAGACTTCCTTTGATGAAATTTGTGGATCTCTACTCACTCATGAAGTAGAATTGAGGAGCTATGAAGAAGATGAAAAGAAAAGGGCTGCTAAGAAGAAAAGATGTCTAGCACTTAAGGTCTCTGCTCTTGAAGAGGAAATTGATAGTCTGACCATTGATGACACTGGCTCAGAATCTGATGAAGAGACTGAAATTCAAAGAAGAAGAAGAAACAAGAGGAATTTCAAGAAGGATAAATTCAAAGCAGAAGTCAGCAAACAAAACCAGCTGATTTTCTATGAATGTAGAAAGCCTTGTCACACCAAGAATGACTGTCCACTGAACAGTGCTAAGAATCAAAAGAAAACCAGAAAGAAAAAGAAGGCAATGATGTCTTCAACATGGTCTAACATTGACACTTCTTTAGCTGAAGCAAGTGATGAAGAGGAAGACATCAAAGCCAACCTGTTCCTCACGACAAAGGAAGATGAACCTGAGGAAATTGATAGTCTAACCATTGATGACACTGGCTCAAAATCTGATGAAGAGACTGAAATTCAAAGAAGAAGAAGAAACAAGAGGAATTTCAAGAAGGATAAATTCAAAGCAGAAGTCAGCAAACAAAACCAACTGATTTTCTATGAATGTAGAAAGCCTTGTCACACCAAGAATGACTATCCACTGAACAGTGCTAAGAATCAAAAGAAAAGCAGAAAGAAAAAGAAGGCAATGATGTCTTCAACATGGTCTAACATTGACACTTCTTTAGCTGAAGCAAGTGATGAAGGATAGCTTGACAATCTCGACCGGCAGGATAGCTTCAGCACTGTAAACTAAGGAATAAGGAGAGAAACCAGTAGAGGATCAAGGATGGACTCGATAAGCCCATAGAACATCAGGCAAGTGGGTGGTCCAGCCTTTCTTGTACGCATACACCATTTTGCTCAAGATCTTAAGCAGCACTTTGTTTGTCGCTTCGGCTTGGCCATTTCCTTGTAGGTAGTAGGCCGTCGACCTCCGGTGCCTGATTTCATAATCATCCAAGAGCTTGCCAACATACTGGTTCACAAATGGAGTGCCATTGTCGGTAATGATCCTGTGGGGAACTCCAAATCTGCAAATGATTGCTTCTTTGATGAATCGGGATACAGGAGGACCAGTTGCTTTTCCCAAAGCTTCTGCCTCTACCCATTTTGTGAAGTATTCCGTGGCTAAGAGGATCCATATCTTGCCATCAGATGCGGGATGAATTGGACCAATCAAATCCAGCCCCCAAGTGCGGAAGGGCCAAGGAGTTCGCATGTCCTAAAGTGTCGAGGGGTGAGTGTGAATCATTCCCCCATGAACTTGGGAAGTTCAGCACTTCTTCACATATTCTTTGGACTCCTTTTTCATTTCAGGCCAATAGTATCCGCATGATATCGCTGTTGGTAGAGTTTCTTCCTGCCTTGGTGCTCTCTGCAATCACCAGAATGGATTTCTGCCATGACTTTGATAGCTTCTATGGTAGACAAGCATCTTAATTGTTCTCCAATGAACCCTTTTCTGAACAAGATGCAGTTTTCGACAAAGAATCTTGTTGCGGATCTTCTGAGGGCATATGCTTTCTTTGTATCCTACGGGAGGACACCATGAATCAAGAAATCCGAGATTGGCTCGCCAATCTCCAGCAACATCGAAAGCAAGGCATTCTTTCTCGCCGAATGTTGGAATGCAACTTCCACATCCCTGCTGCACAGCAGATGCTTCTTTCTTCATGTCTTGCCAAAAATAGCGTAGTCTCTGCAATCTTCGATAGAGACTGATTTCAGGAGCTACGCCGCAAGATTTTTCATGAGTTTCTTTGAGGACGAGCTCTGCTTCTTCTTTCTCAATACATCTTGCAAGAATTCCTCCAGGCATTCGACGATACTAGTCCCCATTGATCAAAGTGTAATCTTTAAGTTCCTTGATTGATAGGGAATCGTGAGATGTTGACTCCATGTGTTTTTGATTATAACAAAACATTCTATTTAGTGTGACTAATCAAGCTATCTAGTGTGCAGTGTTTAATTGTGCAGTATGCTTAATGTATGGTTATGGCCAAACCAATTCACATGAAGCTCATTAGCACAAAGGAAGCATACTATGATTAAAGCCTTATGGAAAGCTTAAGTCAAGAAGGATTAATGAAGACATAGCTCAGCACATCGGAAGCAGAAGCTACAAGTTACTGTAGATAAGGTATTCAGCAGAATAAAGTATTAGTGCCAACAATGTGGAAGGTGAATTTAGTGGGACTAATACTAGAAGCAAAAGTCAATACCAGAAGCAAGAATTAGTGCCAATAATAAGAAGCATCACTTTAGTGGGACTACCAGACATCAACAGCAAGTCAGATCTTACCAAACGATAGATAAAGTCAACTACAACGGCTATAATTCAAATGGATCTTTCAACGCCATAAATTAACAGATTTGAAGGATTTGGAATTGATGAAGAATATGATCGTTGGAGGCAAATCTAAATATTTAAGGAAACAAATTGACAGAATTGAGGGATTTGCTTTTAATGTGGAGAAGACCGTTGGAGGCAGATTTGACTATATAAAGACTCAAGAAAAAGAACAGAATACAAGAAGAAATACAACCAAGAAGCGCCACACTCAACTTTTTCATACTGCTTGGTTTTTAGCAAGATCACTCTAAACTCTATTCATTGTAAATCTTGCCTGAACTTAACCTTGAACCTACTCAGTGTATCTAGATCATATAGGATCACTCAACACACTCTTTAAACTATATTCTTGATTGTAAACAGTGCGGGGAGCACTAGTTCTAAGCTTTGGGAAAGCTTAGGTTTTTGATCAGTGCGGGGAGCACTTGTTTGGGCTTGGGGAAAGCTTTGTGTTGTCAAGCTTGGGGAAAGCTTGGTTGCTGTAACGGCTTGGTGTAGGCCCGTAACTACATCGGATTAGTGGATTGGCTAAAATCCTTGGTTGGGAACCAAGGTAGAGGACGTAGGTCAGGAGGACCGAACCTCTATAAATTACTGTGCACTGATAAGATATCTCTAATCCCTTTTAGTTACTCTACATTAAAGGTTTCATTGCATGCCATCGTCTATCCCTTAACCTCTATGTTATTTATCTGTTTCCATTTTGCACTTGTTCCTTTATCTGTTCCGCATATCTGAATTAGTCGCAATATTGTTTTGTTTTCTTTTATTCCCACTAATTTTGTCATATATATTGGTCGCACTAACTTTCTGTTTTGCAGAAGAGTTAGTAAGTTCTTCAAAGTTTTAAAAGTATGCTATTCACCCCCCCTCTAGCAACTCATACTGGACCAACAATTGGTATCAGAGCCTATCTCTTGATCAACAGGATTAACATCCTCAAGAGAGATCCACTATGGTTACTGGGCAATCATCATCATCAAATGTTGCAAACAGAATCTTAGAGGGACAGTCCACTCACAGACCTCCTCTGTTTGATGGGACTAACTACCAATGCTGGAAGAACAGAATGTCTGTCTACATGCGAGCTCATGATCTAGAAATGTGGGAAGTGACCATGAATGGTCCTTTTACCCCCCAAGAAGAAGATGCAAAGAAGAAGCTCGTTGATAAAGAAAGGAGTAAATGGTCTGCTCATGATATCAGAAAATATCAAATAAATTACAAGGCCATCAACACTCTACATTGTGCTCTCAATGTTTCTGAGTACAATAGAGTTTCCACATGTGAAACGGCAAAAGAGATTTGGGACAAGCTTCAAGTTACACATGAAGGAACATCCCAAGTAAAGGAATCCAAGATCAATCTGCTCACACTAGATTATGAATCTTTCAGAATGGATTCCAGTGAGACTATAACAGAAATGTATGACAGATTTGCTGCCATCATTGATCAGCTGAAATAGTTGGGAAAGTTCTTTCCAGAAGATGAACTAGTGAGAAAATTGCTTAGAGCACTTCCAAAATCATGGAAGCAAAAAACTCTAGCAATCTGGGAATGCAGAAACTTGAGCACTACAACACTGGATGACATAGTTGGTTCACTGCTCACTTATGAAAGAGAACTAAAACATGATGAAGAACTAGACAAGAAGCAGAATGAGAAGAAAAAAGGTCTTGCTCTCAAAGTCTCTGCTCTAGAGGAAGAAATAGAAAGGCTGACCATGGAAGAAAGTGGTGACACTGGTAATCAGAGTGAATCTACAATGATAGTAAAGATCAGAAGATTAATGGGAAGAAAAAATTTCAGAAACAAGAAAAACCATGGACGAGACAGATACAGAAATGACAGATTCAGAAATGAAGAAGTTCAACTCACCTGCTTCAATTGTGGGAAATCTGGACACATCAAAAGTGACTACCCACATAACAGGAAGGAAGCACCAATGAAGGATAAAAGGAAAAAGAAGCAATGGTTGCTGCTACTTGGTCAGACAGTGATAATTCACGTTCAGAGATCAGTGACACTGAACAAGGAGCAAAGGACAACCTATGCCTCATGGCAGATGAAGAAAATCCTGAGGTAGACTCTGAACTTTCTGAATTAACTGTTTAAGAATTATTGGATGAATATGTTCAACTTGTCAAAATGTTTAAAAGTTTGAGGAAGAAATACAAAGAATCAATACTGAGTTTAGAATCTATTAAAGAGGACTATGATAGCATGGTGAATAAAATTGACACTTTAAATGCTGATTTGAAACATGCTAAAACTGAAAATGAGAGACTACTAAAAGAAATCGAGGAATTGAAAAAGGAGAAAATTGCTGTCACTAATAATAATGTGAAAATTGCTCAGACTAATAAAAGTCATAACAGGAGATATTCTAGTCCTAGAATTATGAACTGTTATACCTGTGGCAGAAGAGGTCACCAATCCTCTGAATACTATCAGAAGGATAGGTACTCTTCCCGAACTAAATTAGTTTGGGTGCCTAAAGGTACATATGTTATCGCTAACCCCCAAGGACCCATCAAAGTATGGGTACCTAAAACAACAATTTGAAACCTTGTGTATGCAGGTTGAGCAAGAGCTACAAGACTACTATTTGAAAGCTCAACCGAAGGAAAAACAGCCCTGGTACCTAGACAGTGGCTGTTCTAGACACATGACAGGAGAAAGAAAGATGTTTCAAGAGCTTAAAATGAAAAATGGAGGAAATGTAACTTTTGGAGACAACTCCAAAGGGAAGATTTAAGGAATTGGGACAATTGGAAAAGGTTCTGCTCAGATCACTCATGTCCTGTTTGTAATGGGACTAAAACACAATTTGCTAAGCATTTGTCAGCTTTGTGACAAGGGACATAGAGTATGTTTTGACTCTCACTTATGCCGAGTCTTTGACATCAATACTAATAAGCTCAGATTTGTTGGTAAAAGGGACGGTAATGTATATGTTATCTTTCTCGATGATTTATCCTTGGAAGATGATATCTGTTTGATGGCTAACGATGCTTTTGATAGTTGGTTATGACATAAAAGATTTGGCCATGCTAGCATGAACACCATCTCGAAGTTGGTGAAAAGAGACCTAGTCACTGGTCTGCCCAAACTGAAATTTGATACTAACAGAAAATGTGGGGCATGTTAGTTTGGAAAGCAAGTCAGAAGCTCTTTCAAGTCAAAGAACGTTGTCTCAACTTCAAGACCACTTGAGCTTTTGCATATTGATCTATTCGGTCCAATTGATGTCTTCAGTATGGGAGGTAAGTCCTATGGCTTTGTGATTGTTGATGATTACTCTAGATATACATGGGTTTACTTTCTCAGTCATAAGGATGATGTTTTAGAAGCTTTTGCTAAACACTGTAAACTTGTTTAGAATGAAAAAGGCTATAACATCAGTGGTGTTAGAAGTGACCATGGTGGTGAGTTCATAAGCCATGATTTTGAAAGCTTTTGCAATGAAAATGGTTTTTCTCACAATTTTTCTACTCCTAGAACACCACAACAGAACAGTGTGGTGGAAAGGAAAAACAGAACACTAAAAGACATGGCTAGAACTATGATTTGTGAAAACAATTTACCAAAGTATTTTTGGGCAGAAGCCACTCAAACTGCAGCTTACATTTTAAATCGGGTCTCCATCAGACCTATGCTTTCAAAAACTCCTTATGAGCTTTATAAAGGGAGAAAACCAAATATTTCTCACTTTAGAAGCTTTGGCTGCAAGTTTTTTGTTTTGAATAATGGAAAACATACCATTGGAAAGTTCGATGCCAAAAGTGATGAAGCCATTTTTTCTTGGGTATGCCCTAAATTCTAAAGCTTACAGGGTGTTTAACAAATCTTCTCTAGTTGTAGAAGAATCAATACATGTTGTTTTTGATGAGACTAATGCTACACCAAGAAAGGTAGTTGTTGATGATGATGATGCAGATGAAATTAGTGCGAGCATAAAACAGGTGCAAATTGGTGACACTAATTCTGTTCCAGAGGAAAAGGAAAGTCAAGAAGATCCTCCTATTGAAAGTTTATAGAGAGTAGAAGAACAACATAATGATCTTCCAAGAGCTTGGAAGTATATAAGGAATCACCCCATTGATCAAGTTATCGGTGATCCTAGAGAAGAATTAAGAACCAGAAGTGGCCTTAAAGAGACTTGTGAATTTGCAGCATTCATCTCACAAGTGGAACCAAAAACATTTGAAGAAGCAGAAAATGAAGAAAGTTGGATGACAGCAATGCAGGAGGAGCTAAACCAGTTCGAGCGAAGCAAAGTCTGGACTTTAGTGCCAAGACCTAAGGGTCACCCTATTGTTGGCACTAAATGGGTCTTCAGAAATAAGTTAGATGAGACTGGTAAAGTGGTAAGAAACAAAGCCCGACTGGTAGCCAAAGGCTATAACCAGGAAGAAGGCATTGATTATGATGAAACTTTTGCTCCTATTGCCAGGTTAGAGGCTATTCGTCTTTTACTTGTTTTTGCTTGTCATTTGGACTTTAAATTATTTCAAATGGATATGAAAAGTGGTTTCCTGAATGGTAACATTCAAGAAGAAGTGTATGCGGAACAACCTCCTAGTTTTAAAGATTTCAAAAATCCAAACCATGTTTTCAGATTGCATAAGGCTTTGTATGGACTCAAACAAGCTCCTAGAGCTTGGTATGAGAGACTATCAAAGTTCTTACTTCAAAAAGGTTTCACCAGAGGGAGTATCGACACTATACTGTTTCTAAAAAGGAAAGACACTGATCTGCTTGTTGTTCAGATCTACGTTGATGATATAATCTTTGGTGCCACTAATGAAAGTCTCTGTGAGTATTTTGCTAAGGAAATGCAGGGTGAATTTGAGATGAGCATGATGGGTGAGCTGACATTCTTTCTTGGACTTCAAATCAAACAATGTAAAGATGGTATCTTCATCAATCAGGCCAAATAAACTAAAGAGATGTTGAAGAAATTCAACATGCATGAAAGCAAGCCAATGAACACACCTATGGCTAGTGGGACTAAACTGGACTCAGATGAAAAAGGTAAAGAAGTGAACCAGAAGCTCTACCGAGGTATGATTGGATCACTTCTATACTTAACTGCTAGTAAACCTGATATTCTTTTTAGTGTATGCTTATGTGCAAGATTTCAATCTTGCCCCAAAGAATCTCACATTTCTACTGTCAAGAGAATTTTTAGGTATCTCTTGGGAACAACAAGTCTAGGCTTGTGGTATCCAAAAGGTACAGGCTTGGAACTTGTAGGATACTCTGATGCAGACTTTGCTGGTAGCAAGACTGACCGAAAGAGCACCAGTGGGACTTGCCAATTCCTTGGAAGCATGCTTGTCTCATGGTCATGTAAGAAGCAGAACTCAGTGGCATTATCAACTACCGAGGCTGAGTATATAGCTGCAGGAAGTTGCTGTGCTCAAATACTATGGATCAAGCAACAGCTGAGAGACTTTGGTGTTGAAATAAGCAATGCAATGTGCCATTATTGTGCGATAACACCAATGCCATCAGCATCACCAAGAACCCAGTTCAGCACTCACGCATCAAGCACATCGAGATAAGACATCACTTCATTTGAGACCATGTCCAAAGAGGTGATATCGAAATTAAATTTGTTGATACCTTGCATCAACTTGCTGACATATTTACTAAGCCACTGTGTGATGAGCATTTTAGTTGCATTAGAAATGAATTAGGGATGATAGATGCATGTCATGTGTGATCATGCATTATTCATTCAGAATTGACTATGGTTGCTCACACTAAAAATATGTTTGACAGTAGTGGGACTAAAATTCTTTCAAAACTGTCAGGATTTAATCCTGACACGTTAGCCCTTTATTAGCGGGAAGTTTCCCTCTTTATTATACTGTCAAATATTTTTAAATTCAACACTTGGCATCGGCATTCAGCACTTGCACGTTGCACTCCTCTGCTCTCGATTCTTTTCTCGCTTTATACTCTATCAAAATCAGTATGGAAAAGAGTCAGAAATCTGCTGATAAGGGAAAACAGAAGAAGAACGAGACCATCGACACAAATATTCCTTCAGGATCAAAGAAAGGGACATCTAAGCCAAAGGGTGCTAAGATAAAACGCCCAAGTGATAAAGTACCAATCAATCGCTTTAGAGATGCAACTCATAAACTGAGGTATGACAACTTGAACAAGTTTGAAGTATTGCCTGCTAAAACTCTCGATTGGAAGAAGTTGTCAAGAAATCCTAAATATGCTGATCTTCACAGCAAATTTGCTAGGATGAATTAGTTAGGAATCACACAGTTTGATGAGACTGAAGCTAGTGATAGTATGGTGAGAGAATTCTTTACTGGTATCATTACTGATAAACTGGCTAGTGGTGGAGATGATGCTCTATATGTTCAGATATGTGGCCAAGAAGCTGTGCTGACTGCTGAGAATATTGGTCAATTGTTAAAAATCGAATACTCTGAGGGTGACTCAAAACCACCTAAAGACTTTGATTACAATGGTGCTTGGAGAGTTATCAGTAGGAAGAAGGAAAAGATGTCATCCAAAGAAAGTCAAAGAAAGCTTTTGAAGTCGGATGTCAAGTTAGCACATCACTTCATAAGCAACAGTCTTTGGTTTAAGAAGGGTAGTCAAGACTATATCACAAAAGATGATGTCTGGCTTCTCTACTGTATTTGGAAGGGTATCAAAGTTAATCTTGCTCAGATCATTATCAACAAGATGAAGAAAATGGCGTTGAAGAAAGAGATGATTTGTGCCTATGGGATTATAATTGCCATGTTAGGAAAAGATCTTGACACTCGCTCACACGAGCATACTGATTTCAAGACAGCTTGCTCTCACTTCTCTGATCTAACCCAAGGAAGATTCATCTGTACTGTCACCAAAGATACAGAGAGAATGAAAGCAATTAAGGAGATCAAAGCAGACATTAAGGAAATCAAAAGTGCTCAAAGTGACATTACTGGTATGATGACTGATCTCTTTGAACTAGTCACAGCTGTGTTGACCAAACAAGTTGCTGCCACTAAAACTACTAAAGATCTTAGTGACTCTAATAATGGTGAAGAAAATGATGCATTTGATGAGGAAGAAGAACAGAATTAGGAAGTCTCTGGGAAGAGGACAAGGAAGAAGGAAGTGAAAAAAAAGGAAGAAGAAGGACCTGCTGATGAAGAACAATCTGATGAAGAGGTCGATGAAGAAGTTGCTGCAGAATCTAAAGATGATCAGGATGGAGGTGAATCTGAAAAGGAATATGGGACTGAAGAAGAGAAATCTGGTAGTGAGTATGAAGCTGATGAAAGTGAGGAAGATGCTCCTGAAGTTACAATAGCCTCAAAGGGCAAAGAGAAAGTCACCTCTGCCAAGGCTTCTACTCCCACTAGTAAAGATGGTTCAAGTACTCCGAGCAAAAAGAAAGATGCTGCCAGTCTCACTATATCGACTACTCCAGAAAGGAAACGACCAAGAATGAAGCATGCAAATGTTGATGAAACTACTTCAGAGAAACAGCAGTCCAAAAGATCAAAGAAAGCATGATGACTCTGGACCTGGTTTTCTGATCAAAAAGAGTTTATGCGAGATAGATGAAAGAACTTAGGATTCTTGCATACATTTGCATTGGCATATTTTGTTTAACATAACATTTGCACTTTAGCATTCTGAATATTTTTGGCACCTGTGTGTGCTTTGGATATTTGGATATCTTTTCTCCTCCCTCTTTCTTTAATGGCACTGAATGTGCCTTTGGATTCTAATGGTTCTATCTTATCTTAGTAGGTGCTATCTATGGAGTTTAACTATGAACTTCTCTTATATTCTGGGATATTGCACCTTGTATTTGCTGTTACTAACCTTGTTTTGCAGAAAACTTTCAAACCCTTTTGTTGATCATGACAAAAAGGGGGAGAAAAATAAGAGCTTGAATTGAATTATAGCTGCCTGAGTTAGTCAGAATAATACATGCTTGCGCTGTAATGAGACCACTTTTCAGCATGTTTTCCAGCGTGGCATAAAGGAAACTTTATGACATGTGGAATGGGGTCGCAGGGGTTGAAGAATTGACTACTCAAAGGGGGAGCTTCACAAAATTCAACGATTGGTATCAAAAACTTCAATTGGTATCAATATTTTTCTCAAACCCCCTCTAGCAATTAGTGGAACTAATATTATCATATTTTCTGATGCCACTAACTGCTCTATTAGAATTGATTCTTGAGTTATATATTCTATCTCACCTTACTTCATGCTCTGATCTGTTACTTTTGAGATAGATACTGTTGGTTGATCATATTGTCTCACACTTGGTTAACTTTATTTGCTCTGATGATTCATTTTAAATAATGCTCTGATTTCTCTTTAGCGCTGATGCTTTTATTTCTGCTTTAGCATTTTTGCTCTGATCAATCTCACATGCTTTGAAGTTCTATTGCTCAAAATAGTTGCTTGAAGCAACTAATGCATATATTCAGGGGGAGCTTGGTAAAATTCTTTAACTGTTTATATCTTTTATTTATGTCACAACACTTCAATTCAAGGGGTGTTTTGTCATCATCAAAAAAGGGGGAGATTGTTGACTCCATGTGTTTTTGATGATAACAAAACATTCTATTTAGTGTGACTAATCAAGCTATCTAGTGGCAATGTTTTCTTGAGCAGTATGCTTAATGTACGGTTATGGCCAAACCAACTCACATGAAGCTCATTAGCACAGAGGAAGCATACTATGATTAAAGCCTTATGGAAAGCTTAAGTCAAGAAGGATTAATGAAGACTTAGCTCAGCACATCAGAAGCAGAAGCTACAAGTTACTGTAGATAAGGTATTCAGCAGAATAAAGTATTAGTGCCAACAATGTGGAAGGTGAATTTAGTGGGACTAATACCAGAAGCAAAAGTCAATACCAGAAGCAAGAATTAGTGCCAATAATAAGAAGCATCACTTTAGTGGGACTACCAGACATCAACAGCAAGTCAGATCTTACCAAACGATAGATAAAGTCAACTACAACGACTATAATTCAAATGGATCTTTCAATGCCATAAATTAACAGATTTGAAGGATTTGGAATTGATGAAGAATATGATCGTTGGAGGCAAATCTAAATATTTAAGGAAACAAATTGACAGAATTGAGGAATTTGCTTTTAATGTGGAGAAGACCGTTGGAGGCAGATTTGACTATATAAAGACTCAAGAAAAAGAACAGAATACAAGAAGAAATACAACCAAGAAGCGCCATACTCAACTTTTTCATACTGCTTGGTGTTTAGCAAGATCACTCTAAACTCTATTCATTGTAAATCTTTCCTGAACTTAACCTTGAACCTACTCAGTGTATCTAGATCATATAGGATCACTCAACACACTCTTTAAACTATATTCTTGATTGTAAACAGTGCGGGGAGCACTAGTTCTAAGCTTGGGGAAAGCTTAGGTTTTTGATCAGTGCGGGGAGCACTTGTTTGGGCTTGGGGAAAGCTCTGTGTTGTCAAGCTTGGGGAAAGCTTGGTTGCTGTAACGGCTTTGTGTAGCCCCGTAACTACATCATATTAGTGGATTGGCTAAAATCCTTGGTGGGGAACCAAGGTAGAGGATGTAGGTCAGGAGGACCGAACCTCTATAAATTACTGTGCACTGATAAGATATCTCTAATCCCTTTTAGTTACTCTGCATTAAAGCTTTCATTGCATGCCATCGTCTATCCCTTAACCTCTCTGCTATTTATCTGTTTCCATATTGCACTTGTTCCTTTATCTGTTCTGCATATCTGAATTAGTCGCAATATTGTTCTGTTTTCTTTTATTCCCACTAATTTTGTCATATATATTGGTCGCACTAACTTTCTGTTTTGCAGAAGAGTTAGTAAGTTCTTCAATGTTTTAAAAGTTTGCTATTCACCCCCCCTCTAGCAACTCATACGGGACCAACATGAGAGAGTAAAGCTTTTCTGATGGAACTTCTCCAATCTTCTTTTTCAGCTGTGGGCCCTTTTTTGGGCACATTGGTGATTTGGAAGACTCGCCTGACCACCTCAAATTGGGCAAAATCACCGGAAAAGATGAGTTTTGACCGCAAGTTGGCTAAAGAATCGGCATATCGATTCTCCCTCTCTGTATATGAATGATCTCAAAAGTCTCAAACGACTTTTCAAGTTCTTGCGCTAGGGCTTTATAAGGTACCAAAGTGGGCTCTTTGAGTGCGAATTCTCCATTCACTTGGCTAATCACCAAGTTTGAGTCGCCTTTGACTCTCAAATGCTTGATTCGTTTTTCTTTGACTGCCAAGAGACTAATGAGATAAGCCTCATATTCAGCAACATTGTTTAAGCATGGAAAGTCGAGCTTGTAAGACGAGGTGAAAGCTTGAGCTTTTTCATCCAATATCACAATGCCAGCGCCTCCTCCTTCTGCCGTGGCGGACCCATCAAAATATAAAGTGTGGTATTGCACCGATTCTGCAGTCAAGACCTGCTCTTCCATCCCTGGGATTTCTTCCGATAGAGTGGCACTATCATCGCCTAGGAATTGAGCAAAAAGATCTGCTATGGCTTGTCCTTTGATGGCAAAAGGATTGTGGCAGGAAATGGAGTACTGCGACAGTTCCAGCAGCCAGTTGGCCAATCTTCCTGACAGAGATGTCTTTGCTAACAAATAGCGGATTGGATTGGACTTGGTCATCAAGTGGATCTCATGAGCTAGAAAATAGTGCCTCAACTTCTGGGAGGCATAAATCAGCGCCAAACACATTCTTTCGATTCTGGGATATTTCTTTTCAGGTTCCTGCAGTGCTCGGCTGATATAGTAGATTGGGCACTCTGCTCCCTGTTCATCAACTTGGGCCAATAATCCGCCTATGGCTGTGTTTGTCATGGCTAAATACAATCTCAGGGGCTTTCCTGCAGTAGGAGACTGCACTGTCGGGAGGTTCTGCAATTGCTTTTTTAAATGCACAAAGGCTTCTTCATGATTACGTTCCCATTCATATGGCTTCCCTTTCTTCAATAAAGGGGTCAAGGTGGTTAAATACTCAATTCAGGATATAACGTTTACCTTGAAATTCAATTCAGGATACACCGTTACCACTTGTGTCAATTCAGGATATAACGTTATCGTTTTGTGTCAATTCAGGACATGAGGCAATGTTTACATTACACGCACCATTAACATGCTGACATGTGTGTTTCCTTTTAAAAAAAAAAATTAAATCTGATTTTAAAATTTTAATAATTATCAAAATTAATTATTAAATATACCAATTTTAATTCTAATTTTTTTCTACACTTTTACAAGACTTAAAACAAAGTATCCAGAACCCATACATCACCGCAAAAAGCCTTACCCATGAAATCCTCCAATAATCACCAAAATCACCAGTTATTTTTTTAAGAAAATTGCAATTTTCCACTGTGCTAAATCCATTAAACATTTGCAAAAAAATGAACTTCACCTGGAAAATAAGAACAACCACCTGAAAAATAAGAATAACCCACACTATTCTTAGCCAGCAGAGTCCATTTTTTCAGATCATAAACTCAAATCTAAACTTAGTTTTCCCGAATCAAAACTGAAAAAAAAAATCTAAAGCAAATCATATGTAATTTTATTGTTGAATAAACCACATCGGCTTACTCGAACAATGGGACATATCAGTGGTAGACAAAAAACCATAAGTAATCCCTCTCTCCTCTCACTATCTTCTTCCTTAGCAGAACCTCAACCACCGTTGCAACCCATTTTTTAAATAGCAACCATCCAACAAATCTTTGATTGCAAAATTAAAATCCCACTCAAGGAAGAGAAAACCCATGATTAATATCAAAACCTGATGCCCACTCACCGACAAAGAGGTCGCTGGGTCCATCACCAGTGGACAATAATTACAGGCACCAGTGACGAGCCGGCGATGATGACGGGAAAGGAAGATTCCAACTTAGGGTTTCTTTAGGAAAAAAAAGACAAAATAGAGATGGGTTGAAGGGAGAGAGAAGGAAGAACGATAAATTTTTAAAAAGAAATGAAGGAAGAAGATGGAGTAATGCATGGAAGAATAGATCTGGTAGGAAAATATTTTATGTTAAGAGATGGGTTGAAGGAAGAGTGATGGAAGAACGATAAATTTAAAAAAAAAAAATTGGAGGAAGAAGATGGAGTAACACAGGGAAGAAGGGAAGAATAGATCTGCTAGGAAAACAGTATATGTTATTTTGATTTTAATTAGGATTTAGGGTTTTTTTCTTTTAAAAACAATGGCAGAATTTTCATTTTTTAATAATATATATATATTATATTAATATATTTATTTCAAAGAAAAGCCATCTAGCTTAAAAAAGTTAATTTTATATGTATATATATTTGCCATAACACGATTTGCAAGCGCGTGTGAAGCAAAGAGATGGGTCTATCAAATTTTTATCCTGAATTGACACAAAACGATAACGTTATATACTAAATTGACACAAGAGGTAACGTTATATCCTGAATTGCATTTTGGCCCAAACGTTATATCCTGAATTGAGTATTTAGCCGGGTGAAAGTGGTAGTGCTAGCCGCAAGTCCTAGAATGAATCGCCGTATGTAAGATAACCTTCCAAGAAAGCTTTTCAACTCTTTGACATTGGTAGGCCACTTCATCTATGTGATAGCATCTATGCGGCTTTGATCAACATTGATTCCTCGTTTATGAACAAGGAAGCCAAGAAGCTTTCCTGCGGGAACTCCAAATGCACACTTGGCAGGATTCATCTTAAGTTTGTAAGCACGACAGCGGTTGAATATCCTTCTTAGAGTGTCGAAATGCCCTTCCCTTGTCTTTGATTTGACCACCGCATCATCGACATAATCTTCCAAGTCTTGATGCATCAAATCGTGGAAGATGGCAGTCACGGCACATTGGTAAGTGGCTCCGACATTCTTGAGGCCAAAGGGCATCACCGTGTAGTAGAAATTGCAAATAGGTGTTCTGAATGCTGTCTCCTCGGCATCCTTTTGGGTCATCTTGATTTGATTGTGACCACTAAAACCATCCATAAAGGAGAACATGGCATGTCCTACTGTAGAATCAATGAGGGCATCCATGTTTGGCAGTCGAAAATCGTCTTTGGGACATGCCTTATTCAAGTCGCTGAAGTCCATGCAGCATCTGATTTTGCCATTTTTGTTCTTCACAAGAACTATGTTGGATAGCCATGTCGGATGCTGGATAGGCCTAATGAATCCTATGGCTAAGAACTTGTCCACTTCTTCTTTGATTTGATCTTCTACAGCAGGGTGGAAATCTCTAGCATGCTGCTTGACTGGTTTAGCATCAGGCCGAACATTCAATGAGTGGGACACCATAGGAGGATCCAGGCCCGACATGTCTTTGTAGCTCCATGCAAAGACATTTTCATATTCCTTCAATATTTTGACAAGCTGGTCCTTCTCAGCAGGGCTTAGAGAAGAACTGATAGACATACAGTGCTGTGTGGCAGAATTGCCATTGATATCTAAAATCTCCAAAGGTTCGTCGACTGCGACAGATGGCTATTCTTGAACATTTCTTGTCGAATGCTCGGAACTCACAAGATTGCAGTTATTGCAGCTACTGGTGTTGGGATCTCCTTGAGGATCTTTAGGAGACCCCGCACACCTTCATAAGCGATAGAGTACCTTCCCATCGGGATAGACAATCTTGCGGTACTCTGGTGAAGATTGTGCTCTCTTTTGCTTCTTGCGATCAAGCATGGCTGTAGATCCCAATCTGGATCATCTCAAATATCTTCCCATCTGGGTAAGGAAATACTAGTCGGCTTAGCCACTCGAGCTCCTTGGGCAGGTGCAAGTTCATCAAAGAAAGATGTTTCGGCATAGTGAGCCTCTGTTTCATCGAATGGAGTGGCATTGGCTGAAATTTTGAATACTTTTCCGTTCAATCTACTAGCCTTCACACATTGGTGGTAAGTGGAAGGGATAATCAGATGTTTGTGCAGCCAAGGCCTTCCAAGTCGAATGTGATAGGAAGTCTCGGCATTGATGACATGAAAACAAGTGAGAGATTTCACAGGGCCGACTTGCAGGTCCAGTTGGACATGACCCAAGGTCTCTTCAATCGAATTTCCAAAGCCAGAAATGATCATCGTAGCTCTAGTGATTCTATGCTTGGGTATTCCTACTGCTATAAGGGTGTGGATGGATATGAGATTCAATGAAGAACCTGTGTTCACCAAGGCCCTTCTGACTTCTACATTGTTGATTACATCAGTAACATATAGAGGGTGTCGATGATCATGCTAATGCACCTCTATATCCTCATCAGTGAATGTAATGGCATTGGTGGCTTCCAGCACGGTCCTGCTGGTCTGAGCTGTGGCAGTAAAGCATGCCTCACTTTCAGATTGGGCAGCAATAGTAATAAGAGCTTCGATAGCTGTCCTTCTTGCTTCAGGACTCAACCCAAGATGGTTGAACAGGTTCTTGAAGTTGTGGCTCTTTTGGAGAGTTCGAATGGTAGTCTCCTTGGTGGCAGATGATTCTGGCACCTCGTCTAAAATTTCAAGGCCACTGTGGATAGCGACCGCCACAGCCCCCTGTTTTTGGGTGGCAGGGCAAAGGATCATCGTTAATCCTTTAGGCTCTTTCCGGCACCTCTAGAGTTCCATCTGCGATTCTCTTTTGGATGATTCATCTCAAGGTCTGGCATGACAGAGTGGAGTGATTGACATATCGATGGAGACGGCAGTATTGAGGATTCTGCTTATCTTGCTCAGTTAGTTCTTTTTTCACATGATTCTGCCACAGGATACCATCTGCCAACCACTGGTCTACAAGTGCATTAACTTCCGCTGCGTGAATGGGACTGGCGGTGCCTCTTCTCTTGGCCTCTTTTGGCTAGGCCTGTTCTTGTTGTTTCCTGCCGTGACAAGGGTCTGATGCGCCTGCGGCTTTTCACTTCTAGCAGAACGGGGAACATGCACCTTAACGGATTGGGCTATCTTTCTTGCTGCGTCAAGGAGTTTTGGGAATTGACCTATGCCCAAGTTCTCCAGCAGAACACGGAAGTCTGGCAGCATGTTGTGGATGCAAATCTCCACAAACATGGATTTAGGATTCTCTACATAGCAGTCAAGAGAGAGGTCTCGAAACCTTTTTATAAAGTCGACAAGGCCTTCTGCTGGCCTTTGGTTGGTATTTTGGAGCTGCAGGAGAGTAATCCTCTCCTCACTTTGAAAGTATTTCCTGCAGAATTTTTCTGCCATTTCTTCCCCTGAATTGATAGATCCGGAAGGCAAGGTAGTGTACCAAGTGTAAGCACGTCCGGTGAGAGACTTAAATCTACCACGTGCATCACAATAAAATTAAAAAAAAAACAAAAATCAAATTAAACAAACTTGGCATAAGAAAATGAAATCTACCTCTTAAAAGAAACCAAATCTCTAAGTAAAGACTAAATTTTTAAGTAAATACTAATCCAGATTAATTCATCAATCCAGATTAAGTCATTTCCAATTTAAAAAATCAAATCCTTTATCTCAAAGTTGCATTTTCAATCAAATCCTTTAAACTAAAGTTTTGATTTTTCCAATCAAAAGAATCTCTAAATGTGATCAATGAATCATCTCGAATTAGTATGAACATTAAAGAATCAACCCATTAAACCCAAGCTTCAAATTTAAGTGGATTTTAATATAAAAGTTTAAACTTTAGTATTAACTAATCATTTTCAATTATAGACTATATCTTAAACCTAAACATATCCTAAATTTAACAAGTGAACACCTTTAACCCTAAAACCCACTTATTTACAACCAATTATTAATCAACACATGCTAATTTAAGCCATTTATTGGAACAAAAATTTAACTCTTAGTTTAAAGGACTAAATTTTAAGCTATTTTTGACCAAGAATTAAACTTTAATCTTAAATCTTGAACTATAACATGATTACTTAACAAATTAATCAAGATTTCAACTTGGAAACTAAGAAAAGCTAGTCCTCTACTTACATCTACCATAATACACACAAATTAACCAAATCAAACTCATTTAAAAACAAAAAATCACCAAAGCAGACCCTAAATTGACTACTCATTAACATAACATTCCCCAAATTACATGAAATTAAAGTATAAGCAAAGCAGGAGGGGCCAAATCGAAGGAAACAGAAACTTACCTGCTATCACCGCAAATTCCCAAGCTCAAAACTACGCCGTTTAGTCCGAGTCCCTCCCTTTAATCGAGCTTCTTCCTCTTTTTCTACTTTCTTTTTCTGTAAATCACTTTTCTCTCTTCAACCTTCGAACCAGCGCCTCTCTCCCTATTTCTCTTTGTTTGAACTCGTTCAAGACCTCTCGTTTTCGTCAAAATGGCACCGGATTCGTGACCCTGGCCTTCCAAACCCCAAAAACCCTCAAATAATTCAAGGAACAAGGTTCAATTTGAACTTCAAAAGTGATGAACAAGGCTCGGTTTCTGGTTTCTCTCTTTAGGGTTTGCAACTCTGCTTGTTAGTGACAAGTGTGCATGTGTTCATAGATGAAAGGGAGAGATGTGAGTGGGTATTTGTTTTAGAAAGAATGGATCCAGAGTGAGTGAAAGCCAGTGAAGGGAAAATGAGAAGGTTTGCAGAGAGCGTTTTTTTATAGAGAAAGAGTTGAGCGATCAGAGAGAGTTAGGTGAGAGGATAAGGATTTGGTAAATTTTTTTATGTGAATCAAGAAACTGTCAAGAAAAATCTAGAGTGAAGTGAGAGAGAGAGACTGAATGAGCCCAGAATGTATTCCATGTCCCCGTGAATTCCCCTCCTCCAAAGATAAGAATCCCCTCTTAACCGAATGCTAGCTGGATTTTATCCCCACTTTTTTTCTCTATTTTTTTCCTCAATTTTCCCCTAAACAACTGTTTTTGTTTCCTTGCAGGTGACGTGGCTTCAAATGGAACCTTCTTTATTCTTCATCATAAGGTAAATCCCCCTTTCTCTCTTGTAACTTTTTCTCTGTTATAACCGAATGCAATTTTTGGTTATGCTGAAATTGGCTTTGTTGATGCACTTTGCTTGCTGACTTGAATGATAATTTTGCATGCTGTTTGACTATGACCATGTGAATTGTGTTACCGAATTGATGATCTGTTGGGGAATTTGTTGTGCCTAAATGCTGACTTTATTGGACTATATAGGACTCTGGCTTGTTGGCATAATCCTACACTCTGGTTCACCTAGCTTCCCTGCACACAAGCACACTACGTAGCAGCAAAAATAGGACGCATTTAGCTACTTCATTGAGCCTTTAGCACATTTTTCATGATCCATTATTTTGACTGCATTTGCCTTTCATATGCCACTGCTTGCATGAATCACCTTGGCCCAAACAATCTTTTCTATTGATCTGAACACATGAAGCATTAATGCACACATACTTCACCAAACCTGCTTACTTGGCGTATTTTGCTACTAAGAGAAATGAAATGCTGCCGCCGTGTAATTCGAACCTACAACATTCTGAATTTTCTTTTCATCATTCTTCTTTTGCAGGTTTGGATTAGGCGAAAGGGGAAATGTATTTGGAATGGTCTCACTTTGATGCGTCAAGAGACTCATCTCCATTTCTTTTGTTTCTCATTTTTATTGTTAATCTTGTTTCAGATCTTGGGAACCTTGGAATGGGAACATTCCTGTATACTAAATAGCTAAGACAACAAAGCAAACCTCTCCTGTTTTCTGAATGGGTGTGATTAAAATTGTCAATGCATGACCATGGTTTATGAATGACATGTGTGCAATTGAATACCTATATGACTAATGGCAAATGAAAATAAATATGCACGTGCTCAATGGAAAATGAACATGTTGCTAAACTAATGGGTAAATAAATATTAACATGCCTAATGAACATGAACATGATGACAATAAACATTAACCTAATTAGGAGACGAAAATTACCTAAGAAAACAACATGAATGAAAATATCTTAGGTATACTTAAAAACGAATAAAAGCATGCCAACTAAAAACTAGACCCATTACTAAAAGGGCTTAAGCTATATGATGAAAATGCAACAAAATTAAATTACTAAATGAAGATACAACTAAATTACTAAATGAAAATATGCAAAAATACCAAAGGTACACACTAAGATTTTTTTGGATTTTTCAAATGCAATCTACATGACTTAAAATGAATTAGCTAATATAAGTTAAAAGTGAACTTAAAATGACCAAAATGCCCCTGAACGTGATAATGACCAAAATGCCCCTATGTGACCCTAATAGCTAATTAAGAAATAAATTTATTTAAATTGAAGGATATTGGACAAAAATGGGTGCCTATAGTTGCGCCTCTTTACACGCTTTCTAACTATCAAGAAGTGTGCAAAGAAGTAGTTTGTAAACTTTTGGAAGTTTGGGAAGCATGCAAAGACGTAGACACCCGCTTTATTAATTAAAATATCTGCTGAGAACAAAAAAACCTACTTTGAGGTCTGTACTGAAAATTGCTGAAATCTGAGACTATTGAAAACTAGAAAAGATGACCGTCTTCAGTCTAAATCTTAAACGCTTTCAGGAACTGTCTTCAGATCCATCCACGAGCAGTCTTCATACTCTTTCTTAAAATTTTTTAGGAACTGTCTTTAGAACCATCTATGAGCACTCTTCGTACTCATTCTTAAAGTCTTCCAGGAACTGTCTTCAGAACCATCTATGAGCAGTCTTTGTACTCATTCTTAAAATCTTCCAGGAACTGTCTTCAAAACAATCTATGAGCAGTCTTCGTACTCATTCTTAAAATCTTCTAGGAACTGTCTTCAGAACCATCTATGAGCAATCTTCGTACTCATTCTTAAAATCTTCCAGGAATTGTCTTCAGAACCATCTATGAGCAGTCTTCGTACTCCTTAAAATCTTCCAGCAACTGTATTCAAAACCATCTATGAGCAGTCTTCGTACTAATTCTTAAAATCTTCTAGGAACTGTCTTCAGAACCATCTATGAGCAGTCTTCGTACTCATTCTTAAATACTTCAGGAACTGTCTTCAGAACCATCTATGAGCAGTCTTCGTACTCATTCTTAAATACTTCCAAGAACTGTCTTTAGAACCATCTATGAGCAGTCTTCGTACTCATTCTTAAATAATTTCAGGAATTGTCTTCAGATCCCTCTATGAGCAGTCTTCGTACTCATTCTTAAAATCTTCCAAGAACTGTCTTCAGATCCATTCTTAAATATCTTTAAGGAACTGTCTTCAGATCCATTCTTAAAAGGAAAGTCTCCGAAGTATGCCCGGAGGCAATCGGAATTGATACCCGGAGGCTTTTTTGATTTCACTAAACTTCTTGAACTGACAAACTCTGACATCCTTCTCTCTTATCTCCTAACTATATGATTTCCCCTTGACTGCGTTGTCCACTTGAGCCCCTCTATGAATCCGTTTATCTTTCCTCCATGTGAAACTACATCCCTTTCGTTGATCTTTCCCACTTGGATGTTTTTTCATTGTGTCTTCTCCTTAATTTTGATCTATTTGAACTTCTTATAACTTCTGCTTCCTTGTTTGAATGCTTTCTCTTGTCTCTGTCATGCTTATTCCACTCCTTGGATCCACCTCCTTCAATCGTTCCTGGCTCTGTCTCCTTCCTCTTCTTCCCTCTTCTTTTTGAACTTTCTTTTGTTTCCTCTTAACCCGTTTTCTGCTCCCAATTTGTCTAATATGTGTCTACAAAGCTGCAATTTCTGGTGATTTCCATGTTAGGATCTGAACTTCCATCTTCCTCATTCTAAAGTGCCCCAATAGCTTCTTTTTCCAACGCTTCCAAGTTCTTCCATGTCCCAAACGTCTTCTTCTTAATGACTCTGAGTTCCTCTTTCTACTCTCATATGAACTTCACTCCTTGTCTTGCAAATTCCTGTTGTGAATGACGATAAAATGTTCTCATGTGTGCATGTATGAATGCCCATGAATGTCTAATGACTAAATGTTGAATCAAAGACGTATCAATTAAGGGAGATAAAAACAATGCTAACTTCCATTGTTTTATCCAGTGTCTTTTCGGTGAGTTTCCTTGCTTTAGATCTACCATGAATGACTGGGATTCCATCGCCCCCTTGTTCCAAGGATCAACTTCCTTGTTTCCATCGATGACCTCTTCTCACTGCAAATAGATTAATCCGAAAGACAAAGTTCAAAAGTTTGTTAATCATGTAACTTAAACTTCTTAGACATGTAATGATTGCAAGTAATGATTTCATAAGACAATGCCCATTTGCCCTTAACAACATCTTATTTTTTTGCTAGGTATGTCCCCTACATGTTAAACCATTTTCAAAATTGGTGACTACCACTTGTAAGACTTTCTCATTTAACCTCCCTGATTTAATCTTCCTCTTAGACTCACAAATGGAATGCAAATCTTTTACAAAACTCATTTTCAAACAATATTCTCACTTTGTTATTTTATCTCAAAAATGGTTTTTATCAATACTAGTTTTGAAAAGAAGCATGGTTCCAAAAGGATCTGAAAACAATTGTTGAAAAAGCTTATCTTGATGCGTTGTGAAGCTAGGATATCTTCATCAATGGATTTCACCCCTTTTTGTCAAAATGAAATGTTATACCATTTATGATTTTTTATGACACGCTATGCCATATGTCAGGCCCACGCGTTCAAAGAATGAAACACCAGATTTGCATCAATATTGCAGTATGTATCAAAAATTGATAAAAGTAGAACTGTTTAATCAAGGAAGTCTCATATTCAAAAGAAAAGAAAGCATAGAAAGGTAGCGCCTCGTAACGATGAATACTCCGACGATGATATGGTGACAAGACCGTTGGATTTTTCGAGAGAAAGCCTACTGTACTTGATGGCACCCACTCAGTCTGGATCGCGCCGTGTCCTATTTTGACCTTAAGAGATAATTTAATATCCATCCACTGCCAGTTTACTTTCTCCAAATTTTTAAGCCACCCTTTTCGGGTTTTCAGCTCAAGTTTCTCCTTTTTCCATCCTTCGCTTGAGCCGCCCTTTTTCGGGTTTTCAACTCAAACGACCCCCATTGGACCCAAGCCGCCCTTTGCGGGTTTTCAGCTTGGACCCCTCCTTTTATTTCATTTCTCTTTTTGCGACCTCTTTCTTCTTTTTTTTTTAGGCCCAGTTTTTTGTTTCTCTTTCTTTTTGCGACCTCTTCCTGTTTTAGGCCCAGTTTATTTATTTTTTTTATTTATATATTTTTTTCTTTTTGCGACGTCTTTCTTTTTTAGGCCCAGTTTTTTTATTTTTTATTTTAGGCATAGTATTTCTGGACTGGATCAGAATTGATAGGTCTGGGAAACTCTTCGCCATCCATCTCTTGTAAAATTAATGCTCCACCAGAAAATGATTTCTTCACCACGAATGGGCCTTCCCAATTTGGTGTCCATTTGCCCCTTAGGTCTCATTGTTCTGGTAGGATTTTCTTCAACACGAAATCTCCTTCTTTAAATTCTCTCGGGCGTACTTTCTTGTTGAACGCCCGCTCCATTCTCTTTTTGTACATTTGGCCATGGCATAAAGCCGTTAATCTTTTCTCATCCACCAAATTGAGCTGATCATACCTTTCTTGAACCCATTCAGAATCTTCTAACTTAGTCTCCCGATACACTCGTATGGATGGTATTTCTACTTCAATTGGTACTACTGCCTCCATTCCATATGCCAAAGAGTATAGAGTTGCCATAATTGACGTCCTCACATAAGTTCGATAAGCATGAAGAGCAAAAGGAAGTTTCTCGTGCCAATCCTTGATTCAAGTTGGATGCATTCTCCGTAATAATTCTCTCTGGCAACCCATACCGGCAGATAATCTCTTTAATGAACTTGGTGACCACTGCTTGAGTAACACTTGCATAAGAAGTTTCCTCAACCTATTCTGTAAAGTAATCTATTACAACTATTATGAATCTGTGCCCATTTGAAGCCATAGGGTTGATGACACCGATCACATCCATTCCCTTCATTGAGAAAGGCCATGGAGCCAACATTACATGTAATGGATTTGGAGGCACGTGAAATTGATCTGCATAGATCTAACACTCGTGACATTTTCTGACATATTTGATACAATCGGTTTCCAATGTCAACTAATAATAACTTGCTCTCATAATCTGCATCTCCATCTTGTTCCCACTAGCATAACTCCCACATGAACCCTTGTGTACCTCTTCCATAATCTTTCTGGCTTCGTTTGAGCACACCCATCTAAGCAATGTTTGGTCACAGCTTTTCTTGTATGAAGTGTCACCTTCTGGAAGATAACTCGTCGCCATTCTTCGAATCACCCCTTTGTCATTTTCCATAGCATGCTCTGTGCATCTTTGGTACTTGATGTACTGGAGGATATCAAAATGCCGTGGATTCCCATCTACTTCATCTTCCACTCTCATCACATGTGCTGGGGAATCTTTCATCTGAACATTGATGCGAGGATTGCTAGTGCAGCGGCCAACTGATTATCTTCTCTGGGCAAATGGTGGAATGTGATCTTCTCAAACAGCTTGATTAACTATACCAAATAATCTTGGTATTCGACCAACTTCGGTTCTCCTCTCTGCCATTCTCTTTTCTACCAAAGCTGAATCATACCGTGAACCTCCAATTTCTTTACTTCTTTGTCCAAAGCCATCTGAATTCCCAAAATGCAAGCTTCATACTCTGATACATTGTTCGTGTCTGGGAATCCTAATCGAGCCGTTGCTGGGAAATAACTGTTAGCTGAGAAATGAAGCGAGCAACATAATTCAATCTACCAAAAAATCTTCTAACTTCTTTTTGATTCTTTGGTGGGGGCAAATTTTAGACGACTTTCACTTTGTCTGGGTCTATCTCAACCCTCTTTTCGCTGATCACGAATCCAAGCAACTTCCCTGAAGTGGCTCCAAAAGTACATTTGTCGGGTTGAGCTTAAGCTGAAATTCACCAAATGTTCTTCCACTGAACGAGCTTTAGCAATCATATTGTCAAAGTATACTTCAATCCCTATGTGCATCATGGAAAAGGTTCATCATAGCTCTCTGGTATATTGGCCCAGTATTCTTAACAAAACACTCCCCCTGCCGTGACAAACACAGTCTTCTCCCGATCTTCTGGTGCCATCTTAATTTAATTGTGTCCAGAAAATCCATCCATGAATGAGAACAATGAATATGAGGTAGAGGAAAATTGTCTTTTGGGCTAGCTCGACTCAAGTCTCGACAGTCCATACACATTCTCACCTTTCCATCTTTCTTCGGTATTGGGACTATATTTGCTTGCCACTCTATATATTTAGCTTCTTCCAAGAATCAAGCTACTTCTCGACTCCTTCCTTAATCTTTAACAACATATCCGACTTCATCCTCCTCCATTTCTATTGAACTGGCTTGCAATCTGGCCTCATAAGTAACTTAGGCACCGCAACTTCTGGATCTAACCCGGACATGTCCCAGTATGACCATGCAAACAAATCTATCAACTCTTGTCTTTCTTTCTCCTACAAAGCAGTATTAATTTTGACTTCTCTAGGTTCTTCTTCTGTCCCCAAATTAATTAATTCAGTGGGCTCCTTATATGGCAGTATCTGCTTTTCCTCCTGTTCTACCAGTCTCAAAAGGTCTGGGGGTAAGGTCTGATCCTCAATGTCTTCATAGTTTAGCTCATCAGCACAGACAGACTTCTCAAAGTCAAATCCAAGTTTGCCTGGAGCGTCTTTGAATACTATATATTTACAAGAGTGATATTCGAATAGGATATGAAGAAAGAATCAATAGAATATGAGACAAGAAAAGAACTAAAAGGATATGAGACAAGAATGTGGGCCTGAAATATGCATTGCATAAAGAGTTTATCATGACAAATTAAGTTCAAATAGGCAAAATTATTTAACTACGAACTCATGATTGTTCTTAGTCATCGATTCAATTTGGTTTCCAAAAACTTTTTTTCTTATTCACAACCCTTTTATTGAAAAGACATTTTTCCTTGAAAACCATATCATTCCTTTGGTCATCGCCTAGACGAAGATTTTTGCCCCTTGCTGAGCACTTTTGAGAATTGTCTTTAAGTGGTGATCACATGACTCTGCAAGTTTTATTCTCTTTTTAAACATTGAACTTTGTTTTATAAAGTCACTTATTGAAAGTGTAACAATTCTAACCGCTATTAACAAAATGCAATCCTACATGCTAAAGATTCAAAATACAATTATTTAAACCCAAATGCCATGCTGATGTCATGCATGCATAAGATATGCTCCGAAGTTTCAGAAATTCCCTCTCTGGTGGGCTTCCGCTGCCCCTTTGTGACTGAGCCGTGTGACCCTCTATTACTCAGAAAACTACTCAAGATACCCCTTATGGTGTTATCCTCAACTTTTCGCCATGGGATCCCGGAGTCCTTTATTGACTAGCCATTTGTTTGGCGAGAGCGACTTCACTAGCCCGGTCTGGCTTCTTTCGAAGTATCTGAAGAAGGAAGGTCTTTGACCTCGTTTTGCCTCTCCAATCTTTTCTGCGGACTCTACCATGTGTATTCTCGAATCACTCATGCTTTCCTGATGATGTTAGATTCCAACAAAACCAAGTATAAAACAAGTAATATTTTCAAGTGATCTACATGAAGAATCTATATGTATGAAGTGCATCTAATAACAAATACTAATGACGATGCATGATATATGTGCCATATATACAAGTAATTGACTAATGCATAATGTATGCATGATCATATATACAAGTTGATGGCCTAACAACTCTACAACTCTGTAATTGTGCATGGAAATGCAAAATGCAAATGGCGTGGCGTTCAAAGTAGCATGCTGATGTCATGGCAAACTATGATGATAAGCAGATGCATGAGCATGCCTGATCGATTATGCTTTTGACGACGTAAAATGCATATGGATGTACAATGCAACCTGCAAAACAAAAGAGTTATGTAAATGCCTCTGAACCTGAAAATAAAAAACGAAGAAGAGTCAGTAACTAAATATGAACAAGTAGTAGAGAATCGAAAAGAAAAACATGCCCCTTCTTTTTGATAAAAATATTTTCGCTGAAAAACACTCAGACTGTAAGTTCTTTGGGGCAGGTTGGTCCATTTACCGAGAATAAAAGAGTTTACTCTCTCTACAGTCCATTTTTTGAAAAACGGAAAGTAAGGGTAAGAGGTGTTCCTTACTATATGTTGGGTGAAGGTTCACCTAAAAGGTTCCCAATTTAACTCCACTAACAACCATCGCTGGGCTAGTAGAATTTCCTTGGGTGGAGGTTTTTCGCACAACCTGCACGGGGACAAACGAGTCCCACGAAGGCTTGCTATTACCTCCCAAAACTATGGTATGCCCGGGTCTGAGGCGATCTCATGCATGAATGCAAAACTAAAACTACCATTACCCCTAAAACTAAACCTGGTAGACCTAGTAACTAACCACAACAGAAAACAAGAGAAACAACACAAGATAGGTTTTAAGCAAACAGATATATACATGGAAAGCGGTCAAAGACGGAAAACAAACAAAGAAAGAAAAGCAAGCAACCATTTTATTAAACCCTAGATCTTGATTAGACTAAGTAAGGCCTGGCTCTCTAATGTCCCCAGCGGAGTCGCCAAGCTGTCGAAACGTCCGAGTCCGGGGGACCCTGCCGAAACGACTTTGAAAAAGAGGAGTCACCACTAATCTTTTTTGCCTAGGTGTGATTAGCCACCTACTGATTTCTAGACCTAATGGACCATGCTTGACGACGGACACACTAAGTCTAATACTACGGTCTGCGTACCAAAACCCGAGTCCGGGAGTCGGTTACGTGTGGGGAAGGATTAGCACCCCCACAACGCCCGTCGAACGACGGTACCTCTGGTCTAATCTAAATCTAACGGGTTTAATATTAAAGGTTGCTTTTTTCTTAATTATTTGGAAAAGGGTTGTAAAAGAAAATAAAATAATTTTTTGAAACCAAATGTCGAGGACACGAAGAATGTGATCGAACTACCGTCGATCAATTCTATTTCGATTCTCTTTCACTGTCTGTTCTCTTGTTGATCTTTTTCTCTTAGAAAAAGAAATTTTGAAAATGTTGTGGCAAAACCTTTTATTCATTTTTTTTTTCAAAACTTGACCGATTTATTGATTTCCAAAAGTCTTCTCTTGGATTTTCAAACATTTATTTTCCAAAAGTCTTCTTTTGGATTTGCTTAAATTGAAAACGTTCTTTTTGAAAATGCTTACCTTGAAAACTCTTTTGATTACCAATTTTAATTTCTTTTCAAAACTAAATAAGAGAACATGATTTTTGAAAACATTTTTGCAGAATCCGTTTATTACATCTTTTAGTTTTCTGATTTTTCCATTTTTATTTTTTCTTTCTTTTTTTTTCAAATCTTAACCTATATATTAACTAATGCATGTATGAAATGATGAATGCAAGGTTCAATTTTATTAGTTGATTAATAAAAAGGAGCTTACTTGAATTAATCCTCACGAATCTAGCCCGGCCCCCCAGGGATATTCCTGAAAACCAATCAATCTCGGGGCGAAATCCCGAGAGGTCGTGCTCTTGCATCTTTACCCGAGATTGGCCCGTTGTAGTTAAAAACACCCCTTTATTAATCGAAGCAGATAAAGGTGGCATGAAATGCAAACAGTTATAATTAATTAAACATGATATGCATGCGACTACTCTCTACTCTACTTTATCTACTAAATTACTAAATTATTACAAATCCCAAATAGAATAAATAAAATGAAAAGCTACGGGTCAAGACTTGGACAATTCTGGGGACCTCTGCACATTAAACAAAACGATTAGCAACATTCAGGAGCACAACACACAAATCAACCACGTGCATCACAATAAAATTAAAAAAAAAAACAAAGATCAAATTAAACAAACTTGGCATGAGAAAATTAAATCTACCTCTTAAAAGAAACCAAATCTCTAAGCAAAGACTAAATTTTTATGTAAATACTAATCCAGGTTAATTCATCAATCCCGTTTTAAGTCAGTTCCAATTTAAAAAATCAAATCCTTTATCTCAAAGTTGCATTTTCAAACTAAAATAGCTCAAAAATGGCTTTTAAACTTCCGAGCTAATTTTAGTTCAAAAATTTAAACTTTAAACTAAAGTTTTGATTTTTCCAATTAAAAGAATCTCTAAATGTGATCAATGAATCATCTTGAATTAGTATGAACTTAAAAGAATCAAGCCATTAAACCCAAGCTTCAAATTTAAGTAGATTTTAATATAAAAGTTTAAACTTTAGTATTGACTAATCATTTTCAATTATAGACTATATCTTAAAACTAAAAATATCCTAAATTTAACAAGTGAACACCTTTAACCCTAAAACCCACTTATTTACAACCAATTATTAATCAACACATGCTAATTTAACCCTAAACCCTAAACTTTAATCTTAAATCTTGAACTATAACATGATTACTTAACAAATTAATCAAGATTTCAACTTGGAAACTTAGAAAAACTAGACCTTTACTTACATCTACCATAATACACACAAATTAACCAAATCAAAATCATTTAAAAACAAAAATCACCAAAGCAGACCCTAAATTGACTACTCACTAACATAACATTCCCCAAATTACATGAAATTAAAGTATAAGCAAAGCAGAAGGGGCTAAATTGAATGAAACAGAAACTTACCTGCTATCACCGCAAATTCCCAAGCTCAAAACTACGCCGTTTAGTCCAAGTCCCTCCCTTTAATCGAGCTTCTTCCTCTTTTTCTACTTTCTTTTTCCACAAATCACTTCTCTCTCTTCAACCTTCGAACCAGCGCCTCTCTCCCTATTTCTCTTTGTTTGAACTCGTTCAAGACCTCTCCTTTTCGTCAAAATGGCACCGGATTCGTGATCCTGGCCTTCCAAAACCCAAAAACCCTCAAATAATTCAAGGAACAAGGTTCAATTTGAACTTCAAAAGTGATGAACAAGGCTCGGTTTCTGGTTTCTCTCTTTAGGGTTTGCGGCTCTGCTTATTAGTGACAAGTGTGCATGTGTTCATAGTTGAAAGGGAGAGATGAGAGTGGGTATTTGTTTTAGAAAGAATGGATCCAGAGTGAGTGAAAGCCGGTGAAGGGAAAATCAGAAGGTTTGCAGAGAGCGTTTTTTTTAGAGAGAGAGAGTTGAGCGATTAGAGAGAGTTAGGTGAGAGGAGAGGGATTTGGTGAATTTTTGATGTGAATCAAGAAACTGTCAAGAAAAATCCATTGTGAAGTGAGAGAGAGAGACTGAATGAGCCCAGAATGTATTCCATGTCCCCATGAATTCCGCACCTCCAGAGATAAGAATCCCCTCTTAACCGAATGCTAGCTGGATTTTATCCCCGCTTTTTTTCTCTATTTTTTCCTCAATTTTCCCCTGAACAACTGTTTTTGTTTCCTTGCAGGTGACGTGGCTTCAAATGGAACCTTCTTTCTTCTTCATCATAAGGTAAATCCCCCTTTCTCTCTTGTAACTTTTTCTCTGTTATTACCGAATGCAATTTTTGTTTATGCTGAAATTGGCTTTGTTGATGCACTTTGCTTGCTGACTTGAATGATAATTTCGCATGCTGTTTGACTATGACCATGTGAATTGTGTTACCGAATTGATGATCTGTTGGGGAATTTATTGTGCCTAAATGCTGACTTCATTGGACTATATAGGACTATGGCTTGTTGACATAATCCTACACTCTGGTTGACCTAGCTTCCCTGCACACAAGCACACTACGTAGCAGCAAAAATAGGACGCATTTAGCTACTTAATTGAGCCTTTAGCACATTTTTATGATCCATTATTTTGACTGCAATTGCCTTTCATATGCCACTGCTTGCATGAATCACCTTGGCCTAAACAATCTTTTCTAATGATCTGCACACATGAAGCATTCATGCCACACATACTTCACCAAACCTGCTTACTTGGCGTATTTTGCTACTAAGAGAAATGAAATGCTGCCGCCGTGTAATTCGGACCTACAACATTTTGAATTTTCTTTTCATCATTCTTCTTTTGTAGGTTTGGATTAGGCGAAAGGGGAAATGTATTTGGAATGGGCTCACTTTGATGCGTCAAGAGACTCATCTCCATTTCTTTTGTTTCTCATTTTTATTGTTAATTTTGTTTCAGAACTTGGGAACCTTGGAATGGGAACATTCCTGTATACTAAATAGCTAAGACAATAAAGCAAACCTCTCCTTTTTTCTGAATGGGTTTGATTAAAATTGTCAATGCATGACCATGGTTTATGAATGACATGTGTGCAATTGAATACCTATATGACTAATGGCAAATGAAAATAAATATGCACGTGCTCAATGGAAAATGAACATGTTGCTAAACTAATGGGCAAATAAATATTAACATGCCTAATGAACATGAACATGATGACAATAAACATGAACCTATTTAGGAGGCGAAAATTACCTAAGAAAAGAACATGAATGAAAATATCTTAGGTATACTTAAAAACAAATAAAAGCATGCCAACTAAAAACTAGACCCATTACTAAAAGAGCTTAAGCTATATAATTAAATTGCAACAATATTAAATTACTAAATGAAGATACAACTAAATTACTAAATGAAAATATGCAAAAATGCCAAAGGTACACACTAAAATTTTTTTGGATTTTTCAAATGCAATCTACATGACTTAAAATGAATTAGCTAATATAAATTAAAAGTGAACTTAAAATGACCAAAATGCCCCTGAACGTGAAAATGACAAAAATGCCCCTATGTGACCCTAATAGCTAATTAAGATATAAATTGATTTAAATTGAAGGATATAGGACAAAAACGGGTGTCTACAGTGTCGCAACGTGCGGGTCCGGGGGGTCCGAACCCTACCGCTGAACGACTTAAAAAGAACTAAAAAACTAAGGGAGTCGCCAGTAATCTTTTTTAACCTAGGTGTGATTAGCCACCTATCAGATTATTAAGCCTAATGTTAACCTAAGCTTGGCGAAGGTAACACTAAACCTAATAAACGATCTTCTAACTAGAGTCCTAAAGGTTCGGGAGTCGGGTACGCATGGGGAAGGATTAGCACCCCCACGACGCCCGTCAAAAGACGACACTGACTAATCTAGACTTAACTGTGGGTTTCTATATTTGGTTGTTTCCTATCTTTAAGTATATTCATGCCATTTGACTCTTTTATACTAACTAAATTACTAACTAACATACTCTCCTCTCCTTTTTATTAATTACCATTTTTTACTAATTATCCTCTTCTTACTAATTACCGTTTTTACTTTTGCTACTTTCATCATTTTTTCTCTTTTCTTACTCTTTTTACTAGTAACTCCTTTCCTACTCTCTTTTATTGATTACCACCTTTTACTCTTCTTTTCTCTTATACTGACTACCGTTTTACTCTTTGAATTACTGATCACCTTTTACTCTTTACTGATTACTATTTTACTCTTACTAATTACCATTTTGCTCTTACTGATTACTATTTTACTCTTACTGATTACCTTTTACTGATTACTATTTAACTCTTTACTGATTACTATTTTACTCTTTACTGATTACCTTCTTACTTTTTACTGATTTCTATTTTTACTCTTTTTTACTTATTACCATTTTCTTACTCTTTTTACTGATTATCCTTTTCTTACTTTTTTACTGAATACCATTTTTTACTCTTTTTTACTGAATACCATTTTTATTCTTTTTACCACTGAATATCATTTTAACTCCTTTTTTTACTGAATACCATTTTTTTATTCTTTTCTACTTATTACCATTTTCACTTTACTAATTACTATTTACTCTTTACCATTTTACTTTTTACTGATTACTCTTTACTTTTTACCATTTTACCCTTTACTGATTATTCTTTACTTTTTACCATTTTACCCTTTCCTGATTACTCTTTAATTTTTACCATTTTACTCTTTACTGATTACTATTTACTTTTTACCATTATACTCTTTACTGATTACTCTTTACTCTTTACCATTTTACTCTTTACTGATTTTCTTTGTTCTTTACCCTTTTACTCTTTTTAACTTGATTACTAAATACCATCTTTTGACCTTAATTACTGATATACTGACTAGTTCTTTTACTTTTACTCTTAATTACCAATTTACTGCTCCCTTCTTTTACTTTTACTCCATTCTACTAATATCTTCTTTTACCTTGATTCTTAATTAACCATTTACTGATTACTTCTTTTACTCTTACTCCTATTCTTGCTGATTACCTTTTTTACTTTTACTCAATTCTATTGATTGCTTATTTTACTTTTACTCCATTCTACTGATTATTTCTTTTACTTTTACTCCATTTTACTGATTACTACCTCTTACTTTTACTCCATTTACTGATTACTTCCTCTTACTTTCACTCCATTCTACGGATTACTTCTTCTTTTACTTCTTTAGCTTAATTACTCTGAATTAAACTAATCTACTGATTACTATTACTTTGACTCTTAATTACTTAATTCACTGATTACTATTATTTTGACTCTTAATTTATTGGGGTACTGGACTTTTAGTGCATGGATGCATATGATGCATGTTTTTTCTTGGTTAAGTACATTTTTCCAAATAGTCATACGAGGAACACCATTTGGGGACCCGCCACTCATACTGGCTAAAACCCTCATCTGGATGCTTCAAGCCTAGGAAACCCAAATTGAGACTGACGAAAATTGTCATAGTCCCACTTAATCGTTCCATCATTGGGTCCAATTCATTATCAAATGAGCATGGCATCAACAATTTATGAAAATAAACATGAATGAAAATGCAAATATTCAAATTAATTTAACCTTAGATTAAAACTTAATATTCCGAAACCTAAGTTCAATTTATTAAATTATTGACATTTAAATCTAAATCCTAAATTAATAATGAAATTAGACCTTAAATTAAAACCTAGCCCAAATGCAAATAGTGGAAAGCCCAAAAAAATTGTACCTTAAAATGGACTTCAGCGGGTTGGGTCTAATACGGGTCGGGTAGCGTTATTAGGGCAGTATATAAGCAACTTTTTCTTCTCTTCTTCAAAAAACTTGAAACCCTAGCCGCCCAAGTATCTCCATCTAAAATCGCCACCTTCATTCGGACCACCATTCCCCGCCGCATCGGAGCTTCGCCGGAGCTCTGATGAGGCCAAAAAGCCGCAGATCGGTTCGCCTCGACCTCTTGTAACCGTACTCGGTGTTCATTTCTCGAACAATGGTCTCTTTCTTCTTCAAACAAACCCAAACAGCCTCATAAGAACCTTCCTCCGATCTCAGCATTTCACCATCAAACAAGTCTGATCTCAGACTATGTTTAACGCCTTACCTTTCTCTTTCCCTTCATCGAGCAGACTCTCAAAATATCGCCCTTAAACTTAAAGTCCCCAAATCCCGGCGGCTTCGATTGGATTTCGACTCTCCCAAACGTTTAGAAGAAAAGCGAAGACTTGACAATGAAAATAGGAAAAATGAGGTTTTGACAAAGAGCTTTCTCAGGTTTCGGGTAAGCGAAATTCTTCCCTACTTTTGTGTTTCTATCACTATGTGCCTTTTGGGAGCAAGAGCCGAGGAAAAGAAAGGTTTCTTTGAATTTTTTTTAGAAAGTTTGAAAGGGCGTGTGATGACGAGAATCGATCTTCCGTGTGTGAGTCTGAATGTGAATGACTCTGTAAGAATCTGTCTTCCCAAAAAAAAACCCTAGTTTTCCTATTCAAAACCCTAGTCTCCGCCACTAAGAACCCCCTTTCTCTTCAAAAAAAATTCCCCCCCTACCTTTGTGTTTTTCTCCTCTTTTTATTGTACTACCCGAATGAAGGAGGAAGCTTCCTCATTTTTGGTCTCCCATTTCTAACCTTTTTGTCCCTTGTGATCTGTGTACTGATAGTGTGTATAAATCAGTGTGTGAGACTGAATATGCCCTTCGCTTGTCTTGTATGCAGGTGTCACTCCCTTGTTAAAGCCGTGTAAGGACCATCGGGGGAAATCAACAATCTTCAGGTGGTTTTTGAAGGAAACCGTGTGAAAATACCACGGTTTTGATACATTTGCTCTCTCCCTGTTTGTCCTTAGCTTATTTTTGTCTGTTTGTTAATTTGCTTATCAGGTGCGGTGTTTTCATGCAGGTGCTGAGTTGGACTAATTGGGACTCGACAACATGGCAGGTAACTCCTTCTCTTCCACTCCCTTGTGTGTATCTGATGCCATGATCAATTTTGTGTTTTAGCTTTTGATTTCTCTACTTTGAGAATGTTCTTGTTGCTTGCTGGTTTTGAGACTGAAATTGAATCATATCTGCATTGTATTTTGCCTCCTGGAATTTGCATGTGAAATAGGGCTTTTGGTGTGAAGCTGGTTTCTTTGCTTGTCTTCAATAATTGCTTTTGCTTCCATCTTGACTTGTTTTCTTCCTTAATGCACTGCTCTTGTATCTTTTATTACACCACACCTTGTCCGATTATAGGCACTACAATGCGCATTGAGCCATTCTGTATTGCTTTATTTTGAGATTGGAATCGAATCATGTTGCGTTGCATTCTGCCTTGCAAATTTTGGCTCAATTGAACTGGTTTTGCTCTGTTTATTGCTGCTTAAATGATGATGCTGATATGAGACTAAATTGAATAGGCCCCTGTATGCTGGTCCCTGTTTTGCTTTTCTCTGCTTGCTGCCCTTTGGCTGCTTTTATTCCCTAGAATTGCTTACTATTTTGCTGCTGATTGGTGAGAACTCGTGGACTTGGACTTGTTGTTTGCAGTTTTCTATTGCTTGCAATTACTGAATGTTTTCTATTTGAATTCTTGCTCTTTGAACTCTTCCTGAATGAATTTGTGGCCCTCACAATGAATTTTGAAAAAACGTCCTCGCCTTACTGGTTTGAGCTCTTTATTGTTTCGAATGAATACTGACCTGCTTTGCTTGCTGCATTGATCACATGTTATCTACTGAACCAGTTTTATTTTGGTATGTGAGTGGCCTTGTTCTTATCAATTTCCTAGCTGTCATCTCTTCCTTTTCATTGGTTGCCCTTGGTTTCAAATTGTCATTGTCCATTTCAGGTGCATGCCACTCCATATGGAAGCCTTGGGCTATGTATGTGCACATCGGCTCTGTAAACTCTGCCTTGGTTTGAGAATGAGTGTTTCTGTTGGTTTTGCTTGTGTTTGAATGAGCTGCTTGCTGAATCGATCTTGCCATTTTGAGTTTTGTTTGCTTGGTTCGATCGAGAACTAAAATTATTCTCTTGTGCTTGTTCTACAGGAAATGAGGAAAGGCAAAGGCTGGGATTGAGGTCAAAATAAAGAGAGGAACCCTCTAAACTGAAGAGCAATTGAAAGTGAAGGCTAAGGAGACAATTATTGTGCTTTTCAAATCTTCATTTATTTTTGTTTAGAACTTGTAACTTTAGAGAAAAACTATTTCTTTTCAAGGTAAACCGTAACCATGAAAGAGAAGAGGAAGGAAAATTGGTTTTTGGTATTTTTAGTATAATTAAAAAGTGCTTCTTTTTGTATTATGTTATCATTGTAAATTATAACGTGAAAGAAACAAAGAGATGTAGGAAAATAAAACTAATAATAAATCTTTTTTTCTGATTTTCCAATATCCATTTTTTTCTGTTAATGCAGAATGTGAGTATGAAAATGCAACAAGTTACTTCTTCCACTATTCTGTAATGGGTAAAAGGGAAATGGGCCTTAACCAATTATGACCCAAAACAAAAATCCAAAAAGCAAAAGAGAGACCTAAGCAAGAAAGCCCAAAGCAAAGACCCAAAAGTAAAAGGGCCAAAAAGAAACTAACCACCACTAATGCAAGATAATAATGGAATATGGTGTGATATGCTAAAAAGAACATGCTAATGAACTAAAAATGACTAAAGTGTCCCCTAGTTCAAAATGACCAAAATGCCCCTGGTTCAAAATGACCAAAATGCCCCTGGGTGACTTCTAATACGGTTTAAGGATCAATTCAGTTTTACTTGAAGGATACAGGTGAAATTATGGTGTCTACATACAGTGACCCTTTTTATAGCTCCCTCCTTGACCGGTCGGAAGCTTTATCCAGTGACTTCTTTGGCTCTTACTTTTTGATTGATGTAGTGATTAGGCCTTAGGTCCAAGATGAAGAATCTTTCGGTTTGAGGAGGTTAACAAGGTCATCTTTCGGTCTTGAAATCAATCCCCTCTTCTTGTGTTCATATGTCGCTATCGTCGATGGCAACTCTTCATTTGGGTTTTCCGAGGTTCCTCCAGAGTCCAGATTGGCTTTGTTTCTTGATTCCACCATCTACACCCAGTCGATTACCCCATTTGTGTTAAGGAACAACCTCCAAGCATGGTTGTTCCTTTCAAAGGAGATAAATAGAGGAGTTTCCTTCCTCTTTTGCCTTCCAAGCCACATCTCCTAATGAGTTTCCCGCTATGGGCTTGGTCCACAGTAGCCCTTAAACCTACAATGAAGATTAATTAGCACTTAGTCCCTGCCATAAATGGTTAAATATGAAGGAATTTGAATTTAAGTAAAATCCTTCCCTTAGATGCTTTCCTCAGCAGGAAGTCTGTCATGCTGCAGCAGGGAATTGAGTTTTGTGCTTTTTGTCTTCATGCTTTAGATTGTGTGATTAGGTGGCAAGGCCTCAAGCATTGGGCCTTTTGGGCCGAAAAGTGGACTTTGAAGAGGCAAAACCCAACGTAATATATGTGTATATGATGTGGGCTTTTGCCTTGTGTAAATAATGAAATAGTTGACAAGGCCCAATGTGTGTTAAGGACCTTTGTCATATAGAGAAGAAAATTGTCCTTGTGTTATATGTGTTTAGGGACTTTAGTATAGATGCCTCTGTGTTATATGTGTTTGAGGACTTTGAGAGAATTGCCCCTGTGTTATATGTGTTTGGGGACTTTGGGGAGAGATAAATGTCTTTAGGGATATGAGAGATATAAATATGAGGGGATAAATGACCCAACCTTGAGTATGCTTGGTGGGCTTTTGTGGGCAAATTTGGATCATCCCAATTTTGACCCCTAACATTTAGCCCCCTTTGAGTGAGAGCTCCTTGTTGCAGCAGGAGTTTGAATCTCAAATTGATCATAGGGTCAAAATTGGCCAACATTAGCATCTTTATGGCAGGAAGATGGCTTCCCAATCAAGTAGGGGCTCCGCGGGATCTGCTGCACTTTTTGCTTCCGCAAGACAAGCACTTTTCTACCCTTTTGATATTGGGGTTGGATTGCTTCCATCTCTTCCAATTTTGAATTTCGTCGCGGCAGTATGATGCTTTGTTGTAATTAAAGTGGCTCATGTTGACAAGCTTCCTGCCATAGGCAAGGTTGCCACTTCCGTAGGTAAGGCTAATAGTATTGCTGCCATGGGTGATGAGGTTGATGTGTCGGCTAATGAGTCAAAGAACTTTTCAGCTTTTGGCAACATCTTGGAAAAAGTTTTGGATTAAACTGAGAACACCATGGCCATAGATGGGCTTGCTTCATAAGAGGTTCCTGCTGCAAGGCAAGTTGCAAAAGAGACTTCTGCGATAATTGAAGTCATCACCATGGAGCCTGTGATCCACAATAGCATTGGCTACACATCTGGTGAGTTGGTTAATCGATCTTTCGATCAATTCTTCAATCATTTTCTTTGATGAATGATTGGTGTTGAGATGTTGCTGATATTGATGTCGTGATTCCCTTTGTCACCATGGCAGGAAACCAGGAGAGAATCAACAAGTTTACTTGTGATGAAGAGCTGTTGCGAGTAATGGCAGATGGAAATCTCTCTGATGGCTTGCTTCATGACAAATCCTCTGCCATTAGTGACATCATTTATTCCTTGATCCGTGAGTGGAGGAGATAATGAGATTATTTACTGACTTTTCCACCAATGTAGATGTGAGTCTTGCCATAACTAGTTTGAATCTCAGCCTGGTGTACTACTGTCTTCAAGGCATGAGCTAAACTCCAATCAATTATTTAAGTGAAGATTTGATGTTTCGTTGGCAAGATTTCTTCAATGATGTCGCACACCAAGATTTCGGTGTGCCTCGACTCTTTGCTTATTTGGAGAATATGGCTGAAATACTTGCCAGTGGTTGAACTTTCATCTTCTGAGGTTGCGAGGAGTGGGGAGTGTAGAGATAAGCTTGCCCAGAAAAAAGAGGAATTGAAGCAACATGAGCAGTAGATGGCCCATCAAGAGGAGATTATTGCTTTCATGGAAGTTGAGAAAGCCCAATGCTGAAAATGTGTTGAACTCAGGCTCAAGAGCTGATTGCCTTCTGTCATGTTCTTCGACTTTTGGGGCTTGATGAGGTTCTTTGCCCGGATTTTGTGTGAATGGGTGAGAATTTCTATTTAGACTTTGTATTTAGGCTATGGGTATTGCCTTTTTTGGCTTGATTAGGATTTTATACGCAGGAATTATGTATGGATTTGGGGTAGGCTTTTTATTGCTACGGCAAGAATGGGAATTTCTATTTAGACTATGTATTCTCCTATCGTAATGTGAAGTATAAAAAGGCTACGTTGTTGCCGTGCCATAGCTAAAACCATGGATTCTTATTGTTGTCGCGCTATAGTTATGCCATGAAAAATCGTGCCATAGCCCTGCTTCTGCCATGCTTTTGTCTCTGCCGCAACTATGTTGTCTCTACCGCAGCTATGATACTTCAACTTTCTTTTGATTGTCAGATATCTTTTATGTTGGTGGGTGGCCTTCCATGAATTTGTAAGCTATCATGGTTTGCAAAGGCTTGAATTGCGTTGTGGATGCCATATGAGCATTTTGATGAATGCCGCAAATCTTTGTATTGATGATGATGTTGTTGATGTTGCCATAAGCTTGAGTTGATTGCAGCAGATCCTTCATGAGAATTTGTTGGCGCTGCAATGCCCATGACTTGTGATAAGTGCCATGAGAAACATCCCTCATTGTGGCACTGGTTGATGGCTACTTCTGTTGTGAATGAAGATGCTTTCCTGCGGTAACTTTCCGTAGTAAGATTGGCCTCCATTTTGTGATAGTGAGGTTCGAACGTGATAGTCTACTTCAAGCTTTGTTGCTCAGCTTTTTATATTTGATTATTCTCTTTATTGTAAGTTGCTTTGTCGCGGGTGTCACGATGCCCAATTTGCTATTATTCTGGTGCAGGGGATATTCTGCTGCGGTAACATTCTGCTGTGTCAAGATTTTGCGGTAGCATTCTGCTGCTATGATTGTTGTTGGTAAGATTTCTTACCACTCATGTGTAGTGAATATTGCAAGACTTGCTTGAATTGTCTTCTTTGTTGATGACTTGGAGTAGATAATGATAGGTGCGGAAGACTTTCTTAGAATAGTCTCTTAGTGTTGTCGTATTGTGACATTGATGGTTGATGATGTTATGCCATCTTTGATTATGGCAGATATAGATGTGAGGAAGAACAAAGATTGTTGACTCCCTTTGTTGATATTTTGATGTGAGTGCATGATCGGTCGTCAACGAAACACAAGATAAATTCCCCACAAAATCTAACTAAGGTAACTAGGGTAAGTAGGGGTCGAACCCACAGAGAGAGGATTGATTAATTTCTAATCTAATCAATTATACTAAAAATACTAAAGAAGACAAGATTAAAATTATAACTAAGGAGAATTAAATCTATATTAGCTAATTAAGAAAACTAAAGCAAAATATAAAGGAAATCTAAATCAATATATAAAAGAAACCTAAATATATGAAAGAAACCTCCAACATAGGATTAATTATCAGTCTTGACTTAATTAACATGGATCATTGATATCAAAAGATTATGAAAACTATGGATAGCCTGCCTGGGTTTAAAACATAAATTTTAAATCCATGAATTACAAATTAGATAATCCCAATCCGTTCGGCCCGCAAGATTACCCCTTTTATTCTAGTCAAATTCCTTACTTGTTGAGCCTCAGAATCATCAAGAATAAAGCATTAAGTCCATGTAATTCAACAAGCACAATTCATGATAAAGATTCAAACAAATCAATTCTTGATTCTTAATTTCTCTTGAAAGGAATGGTTCGTTCTCAATCAATTGCTACTAAACAATTAAATCCCACCATTCAGTTCTAGATTTAATTTAGCTAAAGTAAATTTAAATTTCTCAAGAAAGTTCCAGATTCAATCCATCGAAATAAGCATACATATCATTAAAACAGAGATTTTAAGAAATATCCAAACAAGAATTCATATATAAGTGCAAAATCCCCCCATGATAAAAGTCAAGAGATCAAATTAAAATCTTACATTGGAGAAAATAAGTATCTAGCCACTCATAAATTGAGTGACCATCAAAACCATAAAGAAAAGAGAAGAAAACTTAGCTAGCAACAGGTCTGACCGGCGGCTCTCCTCCAAAGAATAGAATAGTTGTATCGTATGAAAATATGAGAGAAAGGTAGACTATTTATACTAGAAAACTAGGGCAAATTAACCTAGGGCTAAATAGACTTTTAAGCACATAAAACCTCCTCCAAATTAGGTTAATTTTCGTCCTCCAAGGCTGGGCTAACTCTCCATTCCGAATTACACCAATCTAGGCCGAAATCCATGGGTTTTCACGTTCAGCTTTCATGCAGGAACTTCAGGGGTATTTTCGTCATTGAAAACGGCCAAACTAGAACTCGAGCATAAAGAAAAGTTGTAGATCTTCGAGTCAGCTTTCCAACGCATCTTGAATCATCTCAATTGGACCTCTGTAGAGAAAGTTATGATTTTTCTCCCAAAGTGTCGCTGAAATTGGAATCAATTGGATAAGATTCAAGAGAAAGACATCAACTTGTGCTGGAATTGGCAGGGCCGACTGTCCCTAGGTGCCCAGATAAAATGCCTAGCCGTCCAGGTCAACAACCTAGCCGCCCAGGTCATCTGGAGAAACCGTCAGCAAGTTGCATCTCTTCTTCGCTTGACTTATGTTCTTGATTCTTTTATCTTGGAAACTTGTAGCAATGATCTCCATGGCTTCTTCAAGTATCAAATTAAGCTTCAAAGAGTCTTTAATAACGAACATAAAATCTCCAAAATCTTTTTGAAAAGTCCTTGTAAATATTTGTGTCAATATTTCATCAAAATAGCTCCAAAAAGCAGGAAAAATAGTACTTTTTCACTTTTCTTATCTTCAAGATCTAAAATCACAAATATTAACAAATTGAGATATACTCAAGCAAAAATCAAGCATAAATAGACCTAAAAACAAAGTAAAATGACCCTAAAAATGTGTAATATTTTGGTCTGATCATATTTCCCCCACACTTGAACTTTGCTAGTCCCTTAGCAAATATCAAATATGTGCTTTCTCTCAAAATAAAACCGTTCAAAATCATTTCCAATTTGCATACACATGTTAAAGAACAACTCAATCATGAAATCAAGAATGACATAGAACAATGAGAATAATAAATTCCAAAGACCAAGTAATAGCAAGCATCCTCATTCTTTAAGTAAGTATAATAAAAGAAGTTCAATTCACTTATCATTCATTGACATCACATGACCATAACTTACCATAGGCTTGAATATACATCTATTTCCAAAGGAAAAGTAATATCATGGATATTTATCAAAAACTAGAATGGGTTAAAAAAGGATGGCTTATTTTTAAGAGAACATGGTTACTAACCTTAGAAGTATTCATGATTTAGGGGTTACTAACTCCCTTTTTTTTCTTTTGAGGTTACTAACACTCTTATTTTTTCAGAGGGACAATACTTCCGCAATTCCATGCCTCTTATCCTCTTTCCAAGGGTTACTAACTCCTTTTGTTTTAGAAAAGATTGACAACAATGGAAAAGTTTTTTTTTAATTTTAATTAATTTTTTTTAAGAAGTATCTCTTCTCCTCTTTCATGAAAACACTTCTTTTTAAAAGATTTTAACTACCCTTCATACCCCCACACTTTATATTTGACATATCCATGACATACTTCTATAAATGTACTCAAGATTCAACACAAGTTCTAGAAGTAAATAGTCATGGAAGCAATGAATGAATAAGATCATATTACAATCTAAAATTATACTTAATTCTAAGAAATTCTAATGTCATGCTAAAAACTCAATCAAAGAAATAAGCATTCTTAAAATTCTAGGCATCTATCATCCATAATCAAATCATCAATCAATATATGTATGAAAACAAAAATTATTTTCGAAAATCATGGGAGTGAGACCAATCAAATCATCCTAAAAACAAAAACAAAGAACATAGTTCCACTTTCATAGGCATACGGTGGCATTTAGCGTATGACACAAGCCTTTAAACCTTTATGCGTCCATAAAGGAGGAGTTATAGTCTCCTGAGGGTTTACTTAACTAGGACGACACAACAACACGACACCCACAAACATGTTTAAGTTAGTAAGCAAAAATTTCAAAATTAGGTACAAAATTAAGTACAATATTAAGTAATCACCATTCTTCCCCCCCCCCCAACTCAAAGTTAACATTGTCCTCAATGTTAAAGAATCAACAAATCAAACAAACAAAGGTGGCTTGCGAAAAATTAAAGAGTTTAAGTTTGAGTGGCGTACCTTTGTGGTGTTGATGAAGTTGTAACTTAAGCAAAAAGGCAATAATTAAAATTAAAGGGGATGGGGATAAGGAAAAACTTAATAGTCTTATTAATTGAACCAGAAGAGAAACACATGCTTGAAAAATAAATAACTTAGTCTAATTGCATAAATATAAAATCCTAACTTGGTGACAAAGAAAAGAGAAGGTTCTAAAGAAACATCCTAAATATACCCAAACCTGATTAGAGAAGAAGAAATTTGGATTGGACTTTAATTTAACTCAAAATCCTTGCCAAATTTGGATTCTAGAATTTTCTGGAACGTCGGGATGGCACTGGGCGGCTAGCTTCTCAACCTGGGTGCCAGGACTACTTACCTGGGTGCCCAAGAACTATCGGGGTCCAGTTTTGTGTGCACTGCTTCTGCACTGGCGGCTCCCCGATACTCCTGTTGTTTGGCCGCCTGGGTGATTAGCATGTGCGGCTGGGTGCCTGGCCTTCTGAGCTGGTTGCCCATGCTGAACACATATTTCACCTCCATATTTCAGTTTCTTTGCTTACCTAAATTGCTTCCACTACTTCACAAAATAAATATGTGAAATCGCATAAAATGTTATCAAGCAAAGAATGATATGAAATTCCAAAAATTCTTCAACAATCCTAATCTGAATAAATTCAAGAGTTAGAATTAAGTATACTCCCTTTTTCTTTGGCATCACCATTTAGTAATAGGCCTTTGTATCTATAAAATCAAGCAAAAAGAGAATTAGTTCAATTAATAATGAATATTAAAAATAAAATTATAAAGAAAAGGGTTAGAGAAAATTGGGTTGCCTCCCAACAAGCGCTTGTTTAAGGTCATTAGCTCGACCCTCCCAAAGCTACCCTTCAGCGTACAATGCCAAGTAGATTGGATCTTCCAACTATACTTCTTCAATATAGCATGTTGGTACAGGTTCAAGGAATGGCTTCAATCGATGACCATTGACTTTGAAAGTTCCTTGTCCACTTTTGTCTAGAAGTTCCACAACTCCATTTGGGAAGACTTTTATCACTTTAAAAGGTCCATTCCAACACAATTGTAGTTTTCCAGGGAATAACGCCAATCGACTATTGTATAGCAAAACTTTCTGACCTTCATAAAATGATTTCCTCAAAATTTTACGATCATGGAGTTCTTTCGTCTTCTCCTTGTAGATACGTGAATTTTCATAGGCTTCATTCCTAAGTTCTTCAAGTTCTTGTAATTGGAGTTTCCTTTGAATACCAGCTTGATCCAAATTGAAGTTGCATTGCTTTATTGCCCACCATGCTCTATGCTCTAATTCCACAGGCAAATGACATGTTGTTCCATATACAATTCTATATGGAGACATACCAATTGACATCTTAAAAGCAGTACGATAAGCCCATAAAGCATCTCCTAGTCGTAGACTCCAATCTTTTCTGTTCACATTCACGGTCTTCTCAAGAATCAGCTTCACTTGGCGATTAGATACTTCAGCTTGTCCACTAGTTTGAGGGTGGTTTGAAGTAGATGCCTTGTGGGTAACTCCATATTTCTCCACTAATGACTGCATGACTTTGTTGCAAAAGTGAGTACCTTTGTCACTAATGAGAGCTCTTGGAATCCCAAATCGATGAAAGATATTGTTCTTCAAGAATTTGGCTACGGTTTTGGCATCATCTTTTTCTGTAGCAATAGCTTCAACCCATTTGGAAACATAATCCACAGCTAGTAAGATGTAATTTTTCTTACATGATGAAGGAAAAGGTCCCATGAAGTCGATTCCCCAAGCATCGAAGATTTCACTTCAAATCGTAGCAATTGAGGCATTTGATGTCTCTTCGAAATGTTGCCTACTTTTTGGCATTGTGGACAAGTCTTGCAAAACTCGTAGGAATCGCGAAAGATTGTTGGCCAGTAGAATCCACTATCCAAGATCTTTCGAGCTATCTTCTTGTGTCCAAAGTGTCCTCCACAAGCATAGCTATGGCAATGTTTCAAAACTGAGCCTACTTCCTCATAAGGAATGCATCGCCTCATGATTTGATCAGAACCATACCTCCATAAAATTGGATCATTCCACACATAATACTTGGAATCACTGACTATCTTAGCTTTAACTCCTCTACTTGTATCTGGTGGCAATCTTCTTGTAACCAAGAAATTGACAATGTCAGCATACCATGGAATTTGAGCAACAACAAATAATTCTTCAAATGGTAAAGCTTCATTCACTGTAGTGTCTTCTTCTTTTCCCTCGACTCTACTCAAATGATCAGCTACTTAGCTGTGGATTATGTTTCTAAATGGGTTGAAGCTATTGCTACAGAGAAAGATGATGCTAGGATTGTAGTCAAATTTTTGAAGAATAATATTCTTCATCAATTTGGAATTCCAAGATACCTCATCAGTGATCGTGGAACTCACTTTTGTAACAAGATTGTACAAGCACTAGTTGAAAAATATGGAGTACACCATAGGGTCTCTACTTCATATCATCCTCAAACTAGTGGTCAAGCTAAAATATCTAACCATCAAGTGAAGCTGATTCTTGAGAAAACAGTCAATGTTCGAAGGAAAGATTGGAGTATGCGACTAGAAAATGCTTTATGGACTTATCTACAGCTTATAAGACACCTCTAGGTATGTCCCCATACAGGATTGTGTTTGGAAAACCATGTCATCTACCTGTGGAATTAGAACACAAAGCATGGTGGGCAGTTAAGCAATGCAATCTTAACTTTGACAAAGCTGGAATTCAAAGGATGTTACAATTGCAAGAGCTTGAAGAAATTAGGAATGAATCATATGAGAATGCAAGAATTTACAAGGAAAAGACTAAAGCTCTGCATGATCAGAGAATATTAAGAAGAACATTCCATGAAGGTCAGAAAGTTTTGTTATTTACAAGCTCAATCAAGCACCATGGAAAATTAAGATCAAAATGTGGAGGACCTTTTGAGGTAGTACAAGTTTACCCTAATGGATCCGTGGAAATTTTTAATCTAGTTAAAGAGAATCAATTTAAAGTTAATGGACAAAGACTCATGCCTTACTTCGAGCCATTGACAATAGCGTTGATTGAAGAAATTGATTTGGAGGATCCTATTTATCTTCCAATTTGAAGTCGAAGAAAGGAAGAGTCAAGCTAAGGACTTTAAACAAGCGCTTATTGGGAGGCAACCCAATTTTAATTTTTAGTTTTTATTTTTTAGGTTTTATGAATTTTTATCCATGGAGTAAAACGTACCAAGCCATAAACCATGCGTGACCGATAGTAACCCGGATAGTTAGCATGCATGGCCGGTTATGGTTTGGCCATGCCGCACCACACCAAGCCTTGACCCAGCCATGGCTCGGTATTACCGCACCATCGCCAGGCTAAGCTCGGCATCGTGCCAAGCATTGCCCTGCTATGACATGCCATACCGCGCCAGCACCAGGCCACAGCCCGCGCAACTCCAGCAATAGCCGGCCACATTCAAGCCATGCCAAGCAACACAACCTAGCCAATGCCGGCCAGTATCAAGCATTAGCCCGGCCAACGCCGATCACCAGCAGGCCAACACCGGACCGTGCCACGCCCTGGCCCGAGCCATGCCGCAGCCCGTGCCATCGCCAGGACCTTTCTCGGCCTCGACCCACGCCATATCCGGCCATGTCCCGGCCACACAACGACTATGTCGCGCCAAACCCGGACCATGCAAGGAAAATACCGCGCCATTCCCATGCAAAGTGAATTAGGATTTTAATCTCCTATATTGACTAGGAAATTGAGTTCTTAATTACTTTCCAACATCAACACCTTTTCCAAATAGGTAATTTACTCCTAATCAAGGTATGTTTCTTAGTTTTTACTCTAACTTAAAACCTCTTAGAACTAGAACTCACTATATAAAGGCACTCTATCCTTCCTCTTTATTCATCATACACAAGAAGCAATATTTGAGAGCTTAAAGTTTCGGCTAAAAGCAATTATTAGGAAGAGAAGTCGACTAGAGTAAAGTCGATTGGAGGAAGCAAGTCGACACACAAGTTGACTATTCAAGAAGCAAGGCCGATTACCTTCAACTTAAGAAGAAGTCGACAAACCCCTTATCAAGTGAAGATGTCGATGATGCTAGCCACTACTACCATGGATTTTGAAGTTCAATTCAAGAAGTTCCAGAGCCAATTTTATCGAATTGGAGCTTCTCAATTCGGTCCAAAATTTAAAGGAAGTTTTCTTCACCAAGATTGCCATGAACTCTTGAGTATGATATCATTGCTACCTAAGGATGAAATTGAGGCTAAGCCCGGTTTCAAAGCTAGGATGATTTATCAATTTCTTTGGAATAAAGCTCATAAGTCACATGAAGCTGTTATAAGATCAAAAAAAAGAGTTGAGATGGAATTTGAAAAGCGATTCCATCCCTATGGAAATCGATTTTCCCAACCAAGGAATTTCAATGGACGAATTAGACCTCAAGTTGCACCTTGGAGCAAGCCTTTCCCTATGCCAAGAATTGATGGGTATCGCACTAAGCCCTATAGGCCACCCTATAGACCTTCTATGCGATGTGTCCCTTTTCCTCAACGGTTTCATGATCCCTATTATGCTTCTTCATCTAATCAACCCAGAACTACACCTGTTGCTACTGTTTTTACCTTGGAAGAATTGAAGGATAAGTCCTCAACTCCAATTGGACCAAGAGATCCGTTGCATGAAGAAGGTCAAGGTGAAGATGATATTATAATTATTGCTTCTACTTCAGAATCAAGTGATGCTTCAAGTGATGAGAATAAGGAAGGAGAAGAGGAGGTGAACCAAAAGAAGGAAAATAAGGAAGAATCTCATCCTTTCCTTGCTCAATTTCATGATTTAAGTGATCAAGTTGCTAGTCTAAGAGAGGATTTTGATAATATAATTGGGAATTTGGAAAACCTCTTCAATTTATTGGAGAAGGCTATTCCTAAAGCAATTTAGGTTTGGAATTAGGGTTTTAATTTTAAAATTTATGTTTTCTAGATTAAGAATTTTATTTTTAAGCATCTTAGGTTTAGTTATTTAGTTTATGCTTTAATTTTCTAAGTTATCTTATGTCTTTATATTTCAAGTTTCATTAATAAACTATCTAGTTTTATTTTCCTATTACTTTAATTTTTATTGTCTTTTTGTTTGAGTAATTATCTTCATCAAAGCAGCCAAGGTATGTTTCATGAACCTTAACTTTTTAATTTTGGTAAAGTTATTTTGCATGCTTTGATTTTATGATTGCTTTTACATTGAGGACAATGTGAATTTTAAGTGTGGGGGGGGGGGGGGTGAATAATTGATAGGGTTATTGTTTGGTTATTGAACCATATGATAGTCTTTTACATGAGAATCTAGTATAATATGATTGTTTTTTATCGCTTATATTTCCCCAATTTTTGAAAAATTTTCGAAACAATTGATTTTTGAAATAGAAAATTTGATGATTTTTCAATCTATTTGATTTTTCAAGCATATATTGAATGATTGATTTGATTATGATTGATGAATACTTAGAATTTTTTACAATGCTTTAATTCTTTGATTTATTTATAGCAAGAAGTTTTGATTTCTTAGAATTAGGTATAATTGAAGTTTGTGATATGATCTTATTATTCATTGCTTTCATGATTATCTATTTCTAGAACTTGTGTTGAATCTTGATTGAAGTTACAATTAAGAAAGCATGTTATAGATTTGTCAAGAATAAGTGTGGGGGACTATCTATATAAAGGGTAATTAAAATTGTTTTCATAAAGAAGTGATTTTATGCAAGAGGAGAAGAGATATTTTCTGTTTTTTTTTTTTTAAAAACTCCATTGTTGTCACTCTTCTCTTTAACAAAAGGAGTTAGTAACCCTTGGAAAGAGGATAAGAGGCATGGATCAACAAAAATATTGTCCCTTTAGAGTGCTAGTAGCCTCAAAATTAAAATAAAGGGAGTTAGTAACCCCTAAGCAGGAACACTTCAGAGGTTATTAACCTCAGTTTTCTATAATGAATTACTCTTGAAAAACTATTATAACCCACATGAACCCTTGATTTAATATGATATTGTAATCTTTTGAGTAAAGGAGAGAAAGATGAAGATGCAAGCCTATAGAGAGAAGTAGTTATAGAAGTAAAGGATGGTAAGTGATTAGAGCTACTTTGATTATGGCTACTTAAGAATGATAATGCTTGCTACTGATTGATCTTTTGATTAAGTATTTTTGATGTTCTTTGTTATTTTGATTTCATGATTAAATTGATTCTTTGATATATGAATGAAGTCAGAATGATCTTTTGAAAATTTTGATTTTTGATTAACTTACATTGGTTTTGCTAAAGGACTAGAAAATTCAAGTGTGGGGGAAAATATGATCGAGCTCAAATTATGCATATTTTTATAGCTATTTTTCTATACTTTTTGCCACTTTTATATGCATTTCTATTCTATTTTGTAAGTATTTGTGTTTTTAGTCTTGGTAAGATGTGAAATTGAGAATTTACTTATTTTCACTACTTTTGGAGCTATTTTGATGACTTTTTACACAGATATTAGCAAAGTGATTTTGAGTATAGATTTGGAGATGCAAAGTTCGTGTTTGAAGATTTCTTGAAGATAATTTGAAGACTTGAAGATCATTGAAGAATTATTTCAAGGAGCACGGATTGAAGATTGGAGCTTAATTTGCAAAGGATTGAAGCCAAGCCCAGAAGAAGCCCAGAAGAAACCCGGAAGTTAAGGATTTTGGATAATTTATATGGGATTATAATCAGCCTATATAAGTCCACAATTGGAGTTAAAATCCCAATTGGTGCCGCATGGACCCTCCAAAATATCCAAAACCCGTAATTTCCCGCATCTAGCCCGATTTGAAGTAGGAATTGGCGCAGTCTCGGTAGAAAGGTCATAACTTTCTGCTCAGATGTCCGTTTTGAGCCCATGAGTACCCGTTGGAAAGCTAACTCCGAGATCTACAACTTTCCTTTGAAGTCAAAAGCAGAGTTCTGCCGTTTTCAAACCCAAATCTGTCGTTGAAGTTTCTGTAGAAATCTAGAAAATTGCAGAATCCTATTTTGACTTGGATTCTACTCTATGAAGACTTTTAATCCAACTTGGAGACCAAGTCAGCCCCAAATCCGTCTAGAGTCTTTACCTAAGTCTAATAGGAGCCCTTTGGTTGTTTCTCCACTATAAATAGCCACCTTGGGTCTAGATTTTGTGTGTGTAATTTTTATTCTCATAAGATATATTGTTTAGTTGAAGATTTGGAGGAAAAAGCCCTAGGAGCCGCCGCCCCCTTCTCTTCTTAGTCCATAGATAAGTTTTCTTCTTCTTATTTGTGGATGTTCACTCAATTTATGAGTGAGTAATTCTTTTCTTTTCTCCAATGTAGAATTTAATTGATCTCTTGACTTATTACATGGTGAGATTTTGTGCTTATATATGATAATTTATTTGAGTATTTCTTGGATCTTTGTATTAATTCTATGTTGCTTGTTTTGATTGATTGGGTCGACACCATCATGATAGATTGAGTTAGCGTTAGCTAGATTAAGTTGTGAATTGATCCTCCAACTTAATTTTATGTAGCAATTGGATGTGAATTGATCCTCCATCCAAGAGAGAAAAGAATCAATGGGTGAGAAATTTCTCATTGTGCTTGTTATTAAATTACTAGTTCTTCATGTTTTATTCCTAAGTGATCTTTAGGCCATGAAAAAGTAATTGATTGCTGAAAAGAATAAAAGGGATAGATTGACTTTGATCTATAATCTTATCTAATTAAGGTAATTTAGGATTTAAATATGACAGGCTATTCAAGGTTCTCATAATTATTATATATCAATGATCCATGTTATTTTTGTCAAGAGGGGGATTAATTCTATGTTGGAGGTTTCTATTTAATTGTTTTTCTCATAATATTCACTGCTTTTTCATTAATTGTTTTCTTTAATTTTCTTGATTGCTTTCTTAGTTAATTTTACTGTTTGTTTGATTTAATCTTAAACTCTTCTTCAAAAATTTTCTTTATTATTTTGTTTTGACCTAAGAAAAAGGAAGTGCCGATCTCTCTGTGGGTTCGACCCCTACTTGCCCTATCTAGTTTAGTTAGTAATTGTTGGGATATTTATTTTTATGATTGTTGACGACCGCTCAGCAACCAAACCCATTCTCCAGGTTCAAAGATGACCTCTTTGCGCCCCTTGTTAGCAACCTTCATGCAGTGTTGTGTTTTCTTCTCAATTTGAGCTCTAACCTTAGCATGAAGATCCTTAACAAAATCGGCCTTTCTTTCACCATCCATGTCGACTTGCACACTCAAAGGTAAACTCAACAAATCCAATGGGGTTAAAGGATTAAAGCCACACACAGTTTCAAAAGGTGAATATCCAGTAGTGCTATGTATGCTTCTATTGTATGCAAACTCAACATGAGGTAGACAATCCTCCCAAGTTCTTAAGTTTTTCTTAATTAATGCCCTAAGCAAGGTTGACAAAGTCTTATTAACTACTTCAATTTGGCCATCCGTTTGAGGATGACAAGCAGTTGAAAATAACAACTTAGTACCTAACTTAGTCAATAAAGTTCTCCAAAAGTGACTTAAGAACTTAGCATCTCTATCACTCACAATCGTCCTAGGCATTCCATGTAGTCTAACAATCTCTTTAAAGAACAAGTTAGCTACATTAATGGCATCATCCGTTTTAGTACATGCAATAAAGTGAGCCATCTTAGAAAACCTATCAACAACCACAAAGATAGAATCTTTACCTCTCCTAGAACGAGGTAATCCTAACACAAAATCCATTCTAATGTGTGTCCATGGTTCTTAAGGAATAGGCAAAGGAGTATACAATCCATGAGGCTTAGATGTAGATTTAGCTTGCAAACAAACAATGCAACTAGCAGCATGCTTCCCTACATCATATCGCATCTTAGGCCAAAAGAAGTGTTCATGCAATATCTCATAAGTTCTATCAACACCAAAGTGACCCATTAAACCCCCTTCATGCGATTCCCTCACAAGAACATAACGCAATGAGCAAGAAGGCACACACAATCTAGATTCTTTAAACAAAAATCCATCATGCTTATAATACTTTCCAAATCCAGAATTTTCACATGCCTTGAAGCTTTCACCAAAGTAAACATCACTAGCATATAATTCCTTAATAAACTCAAATCCAAGAAACTTAGAATCAAGCATGGAAAGTAAGACATACCTCCTTGATAAAGCATCGGCTACAACATTCTCCTTACCTTGCTTATAGTGCACCACATAAGAAAAACTCTGAACGAACTCACTCCACTTATCATGTCGTTTGTTCAACTTTTGTTGGCCTCTTAAATACTTCAAGCTCTCATGATCCGTGTGAATCACAAACTCTTTAGGCCAAAGATAGTGTTGCCATGTTTGTAATGTTCTCACAAGAGCATACAACTCTTTGTCATGGTTGCATAATTCAATGCAGCCCCATTCAATTTCTCACTAAATAAGCTACGAGCTTCCCACCTTGCATTAAAACAGCTCCAATTCCAACCCCTGATGCATCACATTCAATCTCAAAAGTATTGTTAAAATTAGGCAAAACAAGCAAAGGAGCATTAGTTAGTTTTTCCTTCAAAGTCTCAAATGCTTCTTGTTGTTCTTTTCCCCACTTGAATGGTGCATTCTTCTTCATCACACTTGTAATAGGGGTGGCTAAGGCGCTAAAGTCCTTAACAAACCTCCTATAGAATCCGGCTAAGCCATGGAAAGATCTCACTTGACCAACGCTGGTGGGGGTTGGCCAATCTTTGATTGCTTTGATCTTCTCCTCATCAACTTCTATACCTTGCGATGACACCACAAAACCAAGAAAAACAAGCTTGTTTGTGCAAAAGGTGCACTTCTTAAGGTTAGCATACAACTTCTCAACCCTAAGTACATCTAACACACAACGCAAGTGCTTAATATGATCATCTAGGTTTCGGCTATACACAAGTATATCATCAAAATAAACAACAACAAACTTGCCAATATAAGCTCTCGAAACATGATTCATTAACCTCATGAAAGTACTAGGTGCATTAGTCAATCCATTCATACAATCCTAGCTTAGTTTTAAATGCAGTTTTCCATTCATCACCCTTTTTCATGCGAATTTGATGATAGGCACTCTTTAAATCAATCTTAGAAAATAAGCAAGCACCATGCAATTCATCAAGCATAGCATCTAATCTAGGAATAGGGTGACAATACTTTACCGTCATGTTCTTTATTGCCCTACAATCAACACACATTCTCCAAGTTCCATCCTTCTTAGGAACAAGCAAAACAGGAACTGCACATGGAGAAAGGCTTTCATGCACAAAACCCTTTTGTAGTAACTCTCCAACTTGTTTCTCTAAATCCTTTGTTTTTTCAGGATTTGTCCTATAAGCTGGCTTATTAGGTATTTGCACCCCAGGGATGAAGTCAATTTCATGTTTAATCCACCTAATTGGTGGTAAACCACTAGGAATTTCCTCAGGAAACACATCTACATAATCACACAAAAGAGAACAATGTTGCATGGAAGCTCTCTTTCCAATTTGTTAGTAGCAACAAGTGTATTTTTAAGCAAAAGCAAGATCAAAACAGAATTATCATTCAAAGCTTCTTTAATCTTACTCTTAGTGGCTAACATACACTCTTTAACAACTTTCTTAGAACTAGCATGCTTATCAACCAAAACAGATTTGTTTTCAACGCAATTCACACTAGAACTAACATTCTTAGCCTTTTCTTGAATCCTATATTCCGATTCCAATTTAGCAAAATCCTCTTTCAATTTGAATTGATCTTTTAAAGCTTCTTGAGGTGATAAAGGAATCAAAGTAATAGGATGCTTACCATAAACAAAAGAATACTTATTTGTCTCACCATCATGATGGACCTTGTTGTCATATTGTCATGGTCGACCAAGTAAGACATGGCATGCTTGCATTGGAAGAACATCACATAGCACCTCATCCTTGTACCTGCCCAAAGAAAGAGAAACTAAAACTTGTTAGTTAACCTTAATCTCCTCTCTATCATTGAATCATCCTAAACTATAGGGTTTAGGGTGTTTGGTAGTGGGTAACGACAACTCCTTCACTAAGTACACACTAGCTATGTTTGTACAACTTCCTCCATCAATGATCACACTACTAGGCTTTCTACACGCATACATCCTAGTATGAAACAAATTCTCCCTTTGATTGTGCACATCTCCTTTAACATAGGCACTTAAAGTTCTTCTTGCAACTAAGTTCAGGAGTGCCGGTGTAGCACCATCATCATCATCCTCATCATCATGCGCAAATCCCCTTTCATCATCTCCATCACCACTAGATCCTAGAGCAAATTCTTCATCTTCACTCTCAATTTCACCATAGTCATTAAGAAACATAACCTTCTTGTTAACGCAATCCTTAGCATAATAACCATATCCTTGACACTTAAAACACTTAACATGACTCTTAGAAGAAGAACTTGATGAAGACTTAGAATCGGTTTTAGGGCTTACTCCCTTTTGCGCCACCTCCTTCTCGTTGTTGAAAGTCTTCTCATCTTTCTTAATTGGAGTTTTCCATGAGCTTGATGATGATGCAAAGCTCATCAAAGTGCCATTCCTTTTGATTTGACTCTCGACCTTCAATGCATGTTGAAGCAATTCCTCAACATCATAGTGTTGTTGCATCTCCACTATGTCATGAATATCTCTATTCAAACCCGCCATAAACCTAGCCATAGTGGCTTGTGGAGCTTCATTAACCTCGGCCCTAGACATCAACAACATCATCTCCGAATAGTACTCATCAACACTCCTTGTTCCTTGCCTCAAAGATTGCAAGCTTTGATAAAGAGAATTGACATAAAAACTTGGAACAAATCTCTTACTCATGAAACTCTCCAATTCCAACCAAGTTTCGGTAGGTCTCTCCAAATTTCTTCTCCTTGATTGCACCAATTGATTCCACCAATTCAAGGCATTCTCCGCAAACTCAAGGATAGCAATTTGCACCTTCTTAGATTCGGCATAGGGGTGATAATCAAAATACATGTCCAATTTTGACTCCCACTCCAAGTAATCCGCCGGTGACCCTCTCCCATTGAATTTAGGGATTTTGTACTTGATGTTGTCTTTAGGATCCTCTCTTTTAAATCCCCTCCTAGGTCGCAAATTCTCATTATAAGCTTGACCCCCAAGCTCTTGTTGGCTCAATCTTTCCATAGGGTCTTTTCTAGGAACAACTTGTCTTGGTGGTGGAGGTTGAACTCTTTCATTGTTTGCGACATTGCCTCTTTGTTGAGGAGTTTGAACTTGTTGATTTTGACCATCCTTTACTTGTTGATTTTAGCCATCCTTTACTTGTTGAATATCATTGGCCATAGCATCAAATCTAGTATTCATAGTATCCATGCGTTGCATTAGGGTTTGCAACATAGCAGCCAAATCGGCTTGCTCACCTCCTTGTAATTTGTCTCCCATTGTACCTACACAAAGAACAAAGATTAGTAGTAATAATTCCTCACAAGTGTGTGTGTGTGTGTGTGTGTGTGTATACCTTTGTGCTCTCGTGTTTACACTCAACCTATGGATTGACGGTCCACTACTCTCTTAATGATCTCTCAAGATTATGCCTTTTACTAGCTTCAATAGGCCTAATAAGAGCAACTCGTTAGAGAACCCCTTTCTTCTCGTGACCTACTTGAGGAACAAACAATTAGTAGCAAAATTTTTGTGAATCAAAGGAAAGTGATCTAAACCAAAACTAAACCACTAATGCAGCTCTCTTGTGCCGAAATCCTTCTCCCAATTTGCTGCACAAAAACTCAATTCAACCACAAATCAAACAATTCAAATCGATTAGAAAACTCTAGTACCACTTGAATCCAATTTTGTACCACTTGTCTCCAATAGGGTTTTAACCTGAAATTCTTCAAATTAAACCTTAATTCACAGCAAAAGCAACCCAAGATACTCAATCAAACACTCAATTAGGGTTAACTGCAACCAATTGAATCAATTGCTCAAAACAAAACCCTAATCCCCAAATAACCTGCAAAGTAACCCTAGAATCCAAAATTGTGATTAGAGCTACATATTTTTTTTTCAGTATTTTTCCCGAAAGATCACACTAAAAAGAAGTCTAAATCTCAAATTTCAAAGCTTTTTGAGCTCAAACGAATCCAGAACAAAAATCACAAGTTTCTGGTCGAAGATTTTTTTTTATTTGATTTTTTGATATTTTTCGATATAACTACTAGTTATAAGGAACTCAAATCTGAAATTTCAAAGCAATTGGAGTCCTAATGAATCCACTATGATTTTTCAAAGTTTCTGATTTTTTTGAATTTTCAAGAAGATGGATGTGATGGATGAAAAACTTGATGATAGATGAATAGAAGGATAGATTTACCGATTGAGGATGAGAACCTATGCTCTGATTTCCAATTAATACGAATATAGGGGTTTTAGATTCAAATCTATATTGAGACCTGCCAAGAATCAACTTGATCTTCTTGAACTCCAAGATGTGTATGTCGACAACCTTCTCAAAGCTATTCCTCTTCTCTCGTCGGCCTTAAGTCTCCAATTAGACCTGCAATTGAACACCTAAGATCACAAGATTCACAAACAATTAAGCAATCACAACCTAATTGTTTGCTAGGACTCTACAAGATTGAAGAACCCTAAGTTTGCTCAAACAAGAACAATAAAGCTAAGATAATCAATTTGGGTGTATAAACCTCAACTTTATTAATCAACTAAACTTCACTTTTACAAGAGATATTGGTGGCCTTATATAGGAACCAAGATAGCGCAAGAACCCCCTTAAACCGCCCTTGGCATTCAATGCAAGGGTATAGGGTGGTTTACACTAGATTATTCTAGAAATTATCCTAAAATACAACCAATAGAAAAAAATATATGAGGATTGGACTTAATTAAACAAGGCCCATCCCTAATCAAGGTCAAAACTATATAATTAACTAATCTAAGATAGAATTAAGGCCCATATGGCCGAATTACACAATGTAAGCCCTAGGGTTCAACGATTTCAAGTAAAGTGCAAAGCTTGGAATTGTTGGGAATATTTTTGATGATGTCGACTTCAATGCTTCCCAATTGATCTTCAATGGACTTCAAGCCTTCAAGATGAGTTCGAACAAAGCTTATTAATGCATCTTTGAACTTCTTAGCTCTTGCTATTGTGATCGGACCTAAAGGCATCTTCAAAGGATCAAATGGCATCTTTGGTGCGATTCCATCACCTAATGGCATCTTTGGTGCGATTCCATTGGCATCTTCATGAAACCTTGCGATTCCATCCTCTCCTTTAAGCTTGTCCATGCTTCCTTGCAATCCTTGATCATCCCCTCCATGATCTCCATTGTGTTCTTCATGTCCATGATAAGCCCTAGGCACATCAGCCAGCACTACCTGAAGCCACTCCAAGTCCTTCTGCAATTAAGTACAGATCTGAGTCTACTCTTTAGAGGTCTTTCGCAAGGGTTTTAATGGTTTCCTCAAGTAACAATGAAAAAGAAAGTGCCTAGGATGCATTGATGGCATTAGATATTTCATTTTCTGCATATCAAACATTTCATGCATTTCATAAGCATTTTATTTTGGTTTGTATTTCTGGATTCTCTAACAATTTCTTGCAGACACTTGAACCTATTTTGCTTTTGACAAAAAGGGGAAGAAGAATTGTGAATTGAGCTTATTGAATAACTGTTATATATATGCTGTGTAATTTAATGCTTTTATCTAGTGTGTTCAGCATTTGAACACCAGCATGCTTGAAGGAAACTTTGGCATGCTTGGATGGGGTCGATGGGGAAGATGAATTGACTAGCTGAGGGGAGTTCAAGAACTTCATTGGTAAATCTTTCGAAAACCCCTCCTTACTTGGCTGCACTTAAAAGTATATATGTATTAATGCTGCGAATTGGATTCTCTGGAGATTTCTAGTTCTTATCTTACTTATGCTTTTAGTATTCTCTAACTCCATTCTGGACTTGATATTTATTGCTTTAACTTATTGCTCTGATTATTCTGAAAATAGATGGCATGAACTTAGGGGGAGTCTTTATTTTATTATCTTATTTCCCCATGTCATATTAGTCTATATCTCAATTCAAGGTATGTTTTGTCATCATCAAAAAAGGGGGAGATTGTTGAACCCACATGTTTTTGATGATAACAAAATAACCCTAAGTATGATGACTAATGAATCTTGTGAGTGTGCAGTAGTGCCTTTAATTGAGAAAGGTTGTATCTAGCATTAGAAGATAATTAATGAGACTATCACAGTGAGATGGCACAAGACAATTAGCATCGGGAATATTCTTACTTGAAGATTCAAAGAATTCCGAGGGGTCAAGTCAAGCTAATAAAAATTTACATGAAGACCCTCATGAAGGCAGAACATATGAAGCAAGCTCAAGTCAAGTAAAAGTTGAAGATTGAAGATTTAAAGAAAGCTTCATCAATGACGCTAAAGTATGAGAATGCCATGAAGCCTTGAGCACTTGAACAATGCAACATTTCAAGAAGAAGGTCATGTGGAACCTAAAGGCATCAATTTTAGAAGGCAAAGCACGTATTTGAAGAAGTATGATTAAGTCAGAGCAAATGAAGAATGTAAAAGTCAAGACTGAATTTTGAAGTTGGAAGAAGACTGGAACACATTAGTGAGATTAATGATCTGGAGATTAAAGCGACTAGCAGCTAGACGACAAACAGTACGGACACGCTAAAGACGTCAACATTGTACGGACGCGTTGAAGTTGTCAACAGCCTGGCGCGACAAAACGACAAAATGACGGGCAAATGGTTTGAATTTGACCCGATAACGGCTAGTTTGCTACCTGGGCTATTTAAACTCAAATCTAACCGTTGTGAAAAGGTTAAGGAGCATTTTTGAAAGTCTATTAGCTCACAAACTCCAGAATTTCAAATTCCAAGCAGTCCAAGCTTATTAATCTCTCTGATTTATTTTTTGGTGCTTGGATCTCAGTCTTTGTTCTTAAAGTTCATATCTTTAGACTGTATTAGGACTTATCTTTTGTATTCAGATCTTCAAGGATCATTTTCTACACTTTCTGTTTTCGTTTTCTTGATGTATCAAGTGCGGGTTGTTCACTTGTTTTGATTCAAGTGTGGGTTGTGCACTTGGGATTGTTTTGAGTGTGGGTTTGCACTCGATGTTAAAGCTTTGGGTTTGAAGCTTTGGGATTGTAAAAAGGTGTTGTGAAGACCAGATTAACTTCACTGATTAGTGGATTTTAAAATCCTTGGTGGGGCATCCAAGGTAGAGGACGTAGGTGTGGAAGGGTGAACCTCTATAAATCGACGTGTCTCCATTCTTCCATTATTTCCTTTATCATTCCAGTTTTATCCTCTCTTACTCTCTTTGATTTTCCACTATTCAACTGTTAACGTCTTTATATTTAGCCTTTATACTTTCACTTGCTTTTACTTAATGTTTATTTCTCTGCTTTGCATTAGTGACTTTACTCGACTCTGAACAAGTGTCTCTAACGCTTTTTTACAAAACTCAAAAATTTCGATAAAGTGCTATTCACCCCCCTCTAGCACATCTGAGTGGACCAACATTCATCACTGTGGCAGAACTTTAAAACCGATTGGATGTCATTATCAGGGATGCATCTTCTCATAACTTGATCAGAACCATGTCTCCATAGATTCTGTCGAAACATTCGGGTCTGGGGGACCCTGCCGAAACGACTTGGAAAGGAGGGAGTCGCCACTAATCTTTTTTGCTTAGGATTGATTAGCCACCTATCTACATTGTTAAGTCTAATATTAACCTAAGCTTGGTGACGGTAATACTAAGCCTAACACAATCTGCTTAACCAAAGTCTATAGGTCCGGGAGTCGGTTACGCTCGGGGAAGGATTAGCACCGAGACGCCCATCAAACGACGGTACCTCAAGTCTAAACTAAACCTAATGGGTCTAACACTAAACGGTTGCTTTTATCTTAATCTTGATTATTATCGAAAAGGGTTATAAAGAAAAGGAAAATCATTTTTTAAAAACCCATGTCGAGAATTTGAAGAATATGATCGAACGATCGTCAATCAATTTTGTTTTCAATTCTTTTTCATTATTTGTTCTCTTGTTTATCTCTTTCTATTCGAAAAATAAATTTTGAAAATGCTGTGATAAAACTTTTTATTTTTGTTCTTAAAGTCTTTTATTCTACTTTGAAAATTTCCATTTTAGTCTTCCTAAAATTGGTGAGAAAATCTTCTTTTTTATCTTTTTGGAAAACTTTTTCCATCCTTTATTGATTTCTAATCCTGAAACTAAGTCTGATTTGAATTTGAAAACCTCTGCTTAAATCTTAAAAACTCTTGATTACCAATTTTAATTTCTTTTGAAAACTGAATAAGAGAACATGATTTTTAAAAACATTTTCGCAAACCCATTTTATTACGTCTTTTAATTTTCATCATTTTTTCCCATTTTTTCCATTTTTCTTTTCTTTATTTTTTTCTTTTTCTTCAAATTTTGACCTAAATATTAACTAATGCATGTATGAAATGATGAATGCAAGGTCCGGTTTTATTAGTTGACTAATAAAATAGAAGTTTACTTGAATTGCCCTTCACGAACCTAGCCCAGCCCTCCAGGAATATTCGTGAAAACCAATCAATCTCGGAGCGAAATCCCGAGAGGTCGTGCTCTTGCACCTTTACCCGAGATTTGCTCGTCATAGTTAAAAACATCCATTTATTAATCGAAGCAGATAATGGTGGCGTGGAATGCAAACAGTTATAATTAATTACAAATAAACATGATATGCATGCAATTGAGCTCTACTTTATCTCGACACTAAATTACTAGCTTATCACAAATCCCAAAGGCTTAATTAAGCCGATAACTTAAATATCAAATAGCTTAAGGAAAGGAAATAAAACTTAAGGGCCAAACTGGGCAAACTAGGGACCTTTCTGCACATCAAGAAAACCATTAGCAATATTCAGTATTCTAAATGAACACGAAAACAAATCTAAGTCTTGAAGCGAAACTATAAAAAAATAATAATAAAAAGATTATTGGATGGCATGAACTAAATCAATTTCCTTAATCAAATCAACCCAAAAATCAAATCTTTAAACCAAAACTTTAATTTTTAAATTAGAATCAATTCAAAAGAAATTCATCAACCTCTTTCCAAGTTAGTTTTAATTTAAAAAATTAGACCTTTAATTCAAGATTTTGGTTTTCAAATTAAAATTAGCTCAAAATGGTCTAATGTTCAATTTCCAAGCTAATTTTAATTCAAAAATTCAAACTATGAGTCAAAAACTTAATTCTTCGAATTAAAATTAACTCAAGAAAAGATCAAAGATCAATTTTAAAATGAATTCTCGTTCAAAAATCAAACCTTTAAGTTAAAGACTTAATTTTTAAATTAACTTTAACTCAAAAGGATCAAACTCCACATTTTGTCAATAAAAATCAAAACTTTCAACTAAAAAGCTAGACTTCAACAAATCTCACACCATAATCAAGCTAATATCTTTTGATCCCAATTTACCAAATATCATCATATACATGCATGAATTAATTAGATCAAACTCATTTATAAACAATTAATCACCAAAACCAGGCCTTAGGTTAACTATTCAGTAATGTAACATTCCCAAATTGCATGAAATTAAAGCATAAGCAAACCAGGAGTAGAGGTGGCAAACAGGCGGGTCAGGTTGGGTTCGGGCTCGGGTTTTCGGGTTCGGGTTTAAGTCGGGTTCGAGTTGAATTTGGATCAGGTCAATTCGGGTTCGGGTTGAATTTGGGTCAGGTTAATTCGGGTTCGGTTTCAGTTTAGGTTTTAGCCAGATCATTTACCCTTTTTACCCGGATGAATAATGTCATTACCTTTTTCAAATTTTATGTGCAATTTATTAATTACCTTTTAAACATACTCATATGAAAAACTACAGGGCATAAATGAAATTTTCATAAACTTTTGCATTCGGGTTCGGGTTTTTTCGGGTTCTGATTTTTTCAGGTTTGAGCTTTTTTGGGTTCGGGTTTTTTCGGGTTCGGGTTCAGGCGAGTTCGGGTATTTGACTTTTTCTGGTCAATTGGATTCGGGTTCGGGTTTTCGGGCGGGTTTTTTCTCGGGTCGGGTTCATTTTGCCACCTCTAAGTAGGAGGTATTAAATTGAAAGGAATGGGAAAGAAACTCACAAACAAGGTGATTTTTCCTGTTAGAGTGCTTGAAAAGGCGTCGTTTTGTACTTAAGATGGCATAGACTATAAAAAGGGCAACTTTCTTCTTTCTTCTTCCTCCTTCTGCTCCAAACCCTAGCCGAACTTCGCTGCCGCACCTTTCACTGCAACAGCCACCTTGGTCTGCCGTGTTAGTGACTTTTTCGGCCTCTAATGAAGCCCGTAAGCTCCAGCCTCGAAGGTGAACATGCCTCGAAGGTCCCAAAATGCCCCTTAGCCGAACTCACTTAACTTCTCCGATCCCGATAATCCGACCCTCGGATGAAACCGATTCCAAGGTATGTTCGTATTCACTCTCTCCTTTACCAACCCACCGAATCAATCTTTTTGATTTACCTCTCCAACATGAACATCTCAAAACCGAACCAAAATATCCAGATCTCGGCGGCTCCGCCGTCGCAAAGCCTTGATTCCCCAATTATCTTCCTCTGCTTCTTTCTCTTTTTTTTATTGTTTTTTTGCTTCAGTTTTCCTACCACTGAATTGAGTTTTTTTGCTAGCTAGGTTTTTTCTTTCTTTTTAGTAAAAGAGAGTATGGTTAAAAGAATGAAGAGAGAGTGAGGCTATTGAGATTTTTTGATCGAAGAAGGAGTGTGAAGAGAGAGGATTCAGGGAGAGGGAATTGATGAGTGAGAGAGAGGCCAAGAGACGATTTCAGTGTGTGTAAAATCGACAGTCCAAATCCCCCCTTTTGTGATGAGGCCACCTCTGTATCTATCCAAAACCAAGCTGTATTTTTTTTCCTCTGTTATTCTCTTTTTTTCCATTTTCTTGGCTAACCAATTTTGTCCCTTGTGCGGCTCAATTCGTTGAATCCATTGAGATAGGATCAGGGAGAAAAATTCCTGTGCACGTGTGGGAGGTGAGGTGGCCTTGCTGAGCTGGCCAGAGAATCTTTCCTTCCAAGTATAATTCTCTCTCTCTCTAACGGTTTTGCAACTCTGATGAATTTTTTTGCTGACTTGGCTTTTGTTGAAGCTTATCTGAATGCTGTATGAAAATGTAACCTATTGATGATTATTGGTTGTGTTAGCATATGTTCTACAATGTTGTTTGATGCTTATATGATTGCTATTAATTATGAATGAGATATATGTACTACTACTTAAATGAAGACTGTGAATGCTTGCTGCTAGTGTAATGAAAACGATTAAAATGTATGCTAAATGACATGGTGATAATGTGCCGACTTTATGCTTTAAATGGTGAAATTTAAAACCCTGAAGTTATATGAAATAGGACTGTTTGCACATTGGGAAAGTATGCCTACAGTATGAATGCCTAGGATACATGCTCTTTTTTTGTATTTTAGCGAATGCTATGAAAAATGTAATAAACCTATGTATAAAGGTTACTAATGTATGAGTTTCATGCCCCTCCATTTGCTCTGCCTTGCTGCATTATTGCCTTGTTGCATTGTTGCCCTGAGATTTCTCCCTGTTCATGTCTGCTACCCTGATCGCTTCATTGCTCTAGCTAAAATGAGCACTTGTCGTATGCCAAATGCTTTAGTGAATGCTGAGTTTACTTGAAAACTATCTGTGGCTTTATTGTCTTAGTAGTGAATGGTTTTTGCATGTCATTTTGGGCTGAAAATTCCCCAACTAAGTTGTCTATGCTTGTTGTTTTCAAGTGCCCCTGTTTTATCCTTGAATCTGTCCATTATTTCCCATAGCATCTTTCTCCCTGACTTGGTAACTTGCAATCTGATTTTGCTGCATGTATTCATTCTTTTGTGGCTTTAATAGGATGATAAGGTCTTGAATTCAATCTTGACCCTCTCAATCCTTAAAGCCTACAGACAGATCTTGCCCCAGGCTTTTTTCACTTCATCATTGCTTGTTCATTGTACTGCATTACGTAGCTCTTCATTGTTTTGCATTTTCCCTTCCCTGCTACTTTCCCTGCTATCTTTTTGTAATACTTGATGATCCCTCCCGCTATCTAGTCTTGTGCTCTTGCCACCATTGACTTGTTGCTATCTTTTTATTTGATACCTTGCAGGGTCAAAATCCATTGGAAGCATTTGAGACCTTCCATTAATTCCTGTAGTCTCTTCATACGCCAAAAGGAACAGGAAAGTGTGGAAAGGAGCGAAACGAGGGATGATTCCTACAAGAACTACTCAGTGACTTTGAAGAAAAAAAAATGCCAAGGCAATTGTAAAAAATGTTGTGGAATTTGTTGAACTGAAAGTTGTAAATGCAAGCAAACCATAAATGTATTTTGTGTTCATGTAAATATACCAAAATAACTAAAGGCTAATTAATTAAATGAAGTAGTCCAATATGCCATGTAAAATGAAATATGTCTAAAAGTCAATCCAACTAATCAATTGCAATGCATGACTACGACTCAAATACTTATATGACTAATAGGCAAATGAAAATGAATAAACATGAGAATGCTTAATAAGGAATGAACTGAAAAATGTTTAATGTGATGAATATGAATGATATTGAATATGAACATGCTTCTAGAAATGATCGTGAAAGTAAAAATGAAAATGAGAATGCTAATTGAAAATTAGACCCATTGCTAAATGGAGTTAAGCTATATGATTGAAATGCAACAATACTAAAGGTGCACATTAAGATTTTATGTTTCAAATGCAATCCAGATGACTAAAATGAATTAACTAATCTAAATTAAAAGTGGACTTAAAATGACCAAAGTACCCCTGAATGCAAAAATAACCAAAATGCCCCTAGGTGACCCTAATGCAAATTCAGAAATAAATTGATTTAAATTGAAGGATAAGGGACAAAAATGGGTGTCTACAGATATGGATCATCCCAAAAATAATACTTAGCATCACTTACGATCTTCAACTTTTTTCCTTTGCTAAGATCTGAAGGTAGACCTCGAGTGACTAAGAAATTGACTATATCAGCATAGCAGGGGAAGTTGAGAAACGGAAAAAAGGTCTTCAAAGGGTAGTACTTCATTAATTGCAGTCTCTTCTTCATTGCCTTCAATTCTGCTTAGATGATCAGCAACAACATTTTCTGCTCCTTTCTTATCCTTGATTTCGATATCAAATTCTTGAAATAACAAAAGTCATCGCATAAGCCTAGCTTTTGCTTCTTTCTTTGACATTAGATATCCCAATGCAGCATGATTGGAGTAGATAATCACCTTAGATCCTAGAATATAGGGTCGAAACTTCTCCAAAGCAAAGACAACGGCAAGCATCTCTTTTTCTGTGGTGGTGTAGTTCTTTTGAGCAACATCTAGAGTTCTTGAAGCATAATAGATAACATGTGGTACCTTAACTACACTCTGACCTAGAACAGCTCCAATAGCGACGTCACTTGCATCACACATGATCTCGAACGGTAGTTACCAATCAGGTGGTTTCACAATTGGAGTGGTGGTGAGTGCAGTCTTCAATTTGTCGAATGCTTCTTTGCAATCATCTCCAAACTCGAACCCTACATCTTTCTGAAGTAATCTACACATGGGTGCTGAGATCTTTGCGAAATCCTTGATAAATCTTCTGTAGAATCCAGCATGGCCTAAGAATGAACGAATGTCTTTGACACATGTTGGATAAGGCAAGTTCTGAACAACATCGATCTTGGCTTTGTCGACTTGCATCCCTTCTTTGGATACTACATGGCCTAGAACAATGCCTTGTTCTACCATGAAGTGACATTTTTCAGCATTTAATACCAATTTGGTTTCAACACACCTTTTCAAGATGAGTTCTAGATTATAAAGACATTGATTGAAGCTATCTCCATAGACTGTGAAATCGTCCATGAATACTTCTATCTTATCTCCCACATAATCTTGAAAGATGCTCATCATACACCTTTGAAAAGTCGCATGTGCATTGCATAAACCAAAAGGCATTCTTGTATAGGAATACGTACCAAAAGGGCATGTAAAGGTGGTCTTCTCTTGATCTTCAGGTGCTATCGGAATCTGAAAGTATCCTGAATACCCATCCAGAAAACAGTAATAAGCTTTGCAAGCTAATCTTTCCAACATCTGGTCAATGAATGGCAATGGAAAGTGGTCCTTCCTCGTTGCAATGTTCAGCTTTCTGTAGTCGATGCATACTCTCCATCCATTCTGCAGTCTTTGGGGAACTAGCTTTCCTTCCTTGTTTTCTATGACGGTGAATCCAGACTTCTTTGGCACTACTTGGGCAGGGCTTACCAATTTACTATCTGATATGGCAAAAATGAGACCAGCTCCAAGTAATTTGAGAACTAATTCTTTGACAACTTCAGCGAGATTTGGATTTAGTCTTCTTTGTGGCTGTCGAACTGCTACTGCATTATCTTCAAGTCGAATCCTATGCATGCACACAGTAAGACTTATTCCTTTGATATCAGCTACAGTCCATCCAATGGCTTCCTTATGTTCCTTCAAAACTCTGATTAGTTGCTCTCTTGTAAATCATTCAATTTACTTGAAATAATAACAGGTAGGGTTTCATTGTCTCCAAGGAAAACATGCTTCAGGCTTTCAGGAAGTGGTTTCAGCTTGACTTCAGATGGTTGAATGATGGATGGCAATGGCTTTGGAGTTGGCTCCAGGCTGATGTATGAAACTGATTCTTTTTCTTCATCTGACAACAATTCCTCGACAACTTCTGCTACATCTTCTGGTATCGGGATTTTTGCTTCTTTGATATCTTCTTTGAATAAACCCTTTGTAAGTACCACTTCAAGTTCATCTTTTTGGTGAAATGATTGTACTTGCTTAGAGCAAGCATCAATTGCATCAATGGCATAGATGGAATGGATCTCAACAGGAGCTTTCATGGCTTCAGAAATATTAAATTTAATGGGCTTCCCATCAAACTCCATACGAGTATTCCATCTTGTGCTTCAAACTTCATTCTTGCTGTTGTCAGAAACGGTCTTCCTAGCAGCAGTGGCAAATGAGGTAGATGAAGGTCATCTTCACTCATCTTCAGGACATAGAAATCTGCAGGAAAAACAAAATCTCCTATCTGCACTAAAACATCCTCAACTAAACCCTCAGGCTTAAGGTTAGTTCTATCAGCAAATTGAATAGTAAGATCAGTTTCATGCAGAGGTTCTATTTTCAATTGCTTATAGACAGAATAAGGCATTATATTAATTGAAGATCCATATTCACACAGGGCATTACCTACCTTATTCTTTCCTATTTTACAAGGAATAGAAAAAGATCCTAAGTTATTCCATTTATGGTGCAATTTCCTTTGGTATGCAGGAGATACATTCTCATTCATGCAAGCATATTTTTCAGAACACTTACTTTTATTGATGAATAATTCTTTGAGAAAAGAAGCATACCTGGGTACCTTTGCAATTTCAGCAACCAAAGGAATATTTACCTCTAATTTTCGAAGTGAATTGAGTTGATTTGCAAATTTTTGAGGAAATGGTGGTGGATCATATTTGGCTTGCATCTCTTCCATCCATTCAGCTTCTGATTGAAGTTGGTCCGCTTTTGGTAGTACGTAAAGTAGATCGTCCTTGCTTTTGGTTGAAATCTCCTCATCTCTTGGCACTGGCTCATCAGATTCAACAACTGGTGGTGGTGGAACAGGGAAAACAGGCGCTAGAAGTGGTGATAACGCAGGTGAGGATGGAACATCAGGCAATTCCATCTTTTGTGCATACCACTGTTGAGTTTCTTCAATTGCGTTGATTCCACATCCATGTATATTCTCATTCATATGTCTTTGTGGTACATATGAGGAGATTTGAATAGAGGATTGTGAATGGATACTCATGAATTCAGCAAACATCTTTGCTAGATTTCCACATTGAGTAGACACCTCCTTTAACTCCTTTCGGATCTCTGCTATCTCGGAATCCTTTGTTGAGTCGGCTTCATTGGTTGTGCTGAATTGGTGAATATTCTCAGTCATGGTGTTGAGCAGTTTCCTTGCTTCTTCGGGGGTTTTGAGTGTAAAACTACATCCACTTGCAGAATCAATATATGTTCGATCTTCATAGAGAAGACCATCATAAAAATTTTGAATCAAAAGTGCTTCACTTAAGTTGTGGTAAGGGCAACTCGCACATATCTTGTTATATCTCTCCCAGTGTTGGTGCCACTTCTCCTCATGTAGTTGTTGACAAGTAGTGATTTTCTTTCTGACATCTGCACGCTTTGCTTCAGGAAAATACTTGTTCAAAAAGACTGCCTCTAATCCCTTCCAAGAAGTTATGTATTTCGATGGCAAACTTATGAACCAGCTCTTGGCTTTTCCTTCTAATGTTAAAGGAAAAGTTCGAAGCTTCGCTTCCTCTTCAGGCATCCCAGAAATTGCAGCACACTTGATGAAGCAATTTTGTAGGTGCTCATGAGGGTTCTGATGAGATTCTCCTTGAAAGATCGGCAACTTACGGATTACTGCAGAGCTCATTTTACGGGTCTTATCCAAAGTAGGATAATCAATGTTGATCGTGTCGTCAGCAATCATAAAATAATCCCCACAAAAACCTAACTAAAGTAGATAGGCAAAGGGGTCGATTCCACAGAGAAGGGTGAAGAACTTTTATCCCAAGAACAAATCTTTTCCAAAAATTACTTTTAAACAGAAACAGGGGATTAGAAAGAAATCAATTGAAAGAAAGCGATTAAACTAAAAACTAAGCAAAGTAAATTAAATCTAAATCTAAGGCAAATTATAAAGAAAACAATAATTAAAAAGCATACTTCTTCTCCGATGGTATGAATCAATCAAATTAACTATGGATCCTTGATTTAAAAGGTGAATTTAGTATCTTATTCTTGATGATAACTGATATAGGAAAAATTCCAACATGTATATTAGATAAGAGATCGGTCAAAACTGCAGCTATCCCTTTTATTCCTTCAGTGATCAATTACTTTTTCAGGGCCTAAAGATCACTTGAGAACAAAGCATTAAGAACAATTAATTTACACACATGCCTATAACTAGAACCATACGATGAGCAATTTCTCGGCCACCGATAAACAAACTCCCATTAGGCAGAGGTCAAACAAAACTAATTTGCTACAATAAATCAAACTCGAAGGTTAAGCCTTATTTGATTAGCGGTAGATCTATCCAATTACGTCATTAGTGGCCATCCAAATCAATAACTATCAAGATCATAAAATAAAACAGGGACTTGTTTATTATCTATCAAGAACTAAAACCAAATTATAAGTACAGAAATCTGACCATAATCTATTGATTGAATTCACCAAAGGATAAGAAGTATTAAGAATTTAGCTGCTCATGGATTTGGGAAAATCCACGAGAGGCATAAGAAAACTTACAAAACTTGAAGGCAAAATCCTCCTCTTGAAATCTCCTAGGGTTGCCGCACCTCCCTATGCAAAGAGAGGGTGCGACACCCTTGACCTAAAACTAGAGAAAAAAGAACTAGAATATTTTCTAAGAAAAAGATGGAAGAGAATTGTGTGGGATTGGGTTACATGAGGTGACTATTTATAGTGGAAAAATAACCTAAAGACTCCTATTAGACTTAGGAAAGGACTCTAGGACGTTCTAGCTCCAAGTTGGATTAAAAGTCTTCCTAGAGCAAAATCCTAGTCAAAATAGGATCCTAGAATTTTCTGGATTTCTGCAGAAACTTCGACAGAAGATTCGGGCTTAAAGATGGCAGAACTGGGCTTTGGACTTCGAAATAAAGTTGTAGATCTGGGAATTAGCTTTCCAACATTTACTCATGGGCTTAAAACGAACATCTGAGCAGAAAGTTATGGCCTTTCTACCGAGATTGCGCTGATTCCTACTCCAAATAGGACTAGTTGCGGGAAATTACGGGATTTGGATATTTCCTTGGATATAGGCACCACAAATTGGGATTTTAACTCCAATTGTGGACTTATATGGGCTTAGTATTATCTCATATAAAATATCCAAAAATCCTTAGCTTCCGAGCTTGTTCTGGGCTTGGCTTCAATCCTTTGTAATTAAGCTCCAAATCTTCAATTCTTGCTTCTTGAAATAATTCTTCATTGGTCTTCAATTCTTCACATTATCTTCAAATAATCTTCAAACACGAACTTCGAATCTCCAAATCTTCACCCCAATTTACTAAGTTCTTATTTGTGTAAAAAGTCATCAATTTAGCTGCAAAAATAGTGAAAAACAACAAGTTTCCACTTTTCTTGTCTTCAAGACCTAAAAACACAAATACTTGCAAAATAGGGTTAAATTCCACATAAAAATAGCAAAAAGCATATGAAAATGATCATAAAAATAGGGTTAATTTTGGCTCGATCCTATTTTCCCCCACACTAAACCTTTGCTAGTCCCTAGCAAACTAATGCAGAAAACTATGAAAACAAAAACTAATACTAAATCCCAAAAATAGACCCTATAAACCTAAACTAATGCATATAAAGATTCCACTTTCGTAGGTGTACGGCGGTACTTAACACGTGATGCAAGCCTTTAAACCAATGTATGTCTACACTAGAGGAGTTATAGTCTCCTGAGGGTTTACTTAACTAGGACGACACCCACAAACATGTTTAAAACTGACTCGACTCTGTTAGCATCAAAACAAAACAAATGTTATACAAGTCTTAGGTTTAAATGGCTTTTATATTCTTTTTTCGAAAAAATTCAATTTTGAATGCATACATATATCAAGGATCAATTCAATCATGAAATCAGAATAACAAAGAACAATAAGAGCACTCAATTCAAAATATCAAGAAATAGCAAGCATCTTTATTCTTAAGTAACCATAATTAAAGTAGTTCAAATCACTCATCATTCATCACATCCTATAATTACTTCTTCCTATAAGCTTATGTCTTCATCTTTATCTTTATTACTCAAAGGATTGCATACCATGAATACAAATCAAGAGTTTCGCATGGGTTATAATGATTTTAAAAGGGTAATTAGATTTTTAGAAAATTGAGGTTACTAACGTCGAAATGTTCATGATTAGGGGTTACTAACGCCCTTTATTTTATTTTGAGGCTACTAGCACTCTAGAGGGATAATATTTCTGCCGATCCATGCCTCTTATCCTCTTCCCAAGGTTTACTAACTCCTTTTGTTTAAAGAGAAGAGTGACAACAATGGATTTTTTTTTTAAATTTGTAAGGCAGAAGATATCTCTACTCCTCTTGCATGAAAACACTTCTTTTTATGAAAAAGATTTTTTAACTACCCTTTTATATAGATAGTCCCCCACACTTATTCTTGACATATCCATAACATACTTTCATAATTATAATTTCAATAAAAATTAAACACAAGTTCTAGAAATAGGCAATCATAGAAGCAATAATGATAAGCTCATATCACAAAACTCTAATTATACCTAATTCTAAGAAATAAGATATCATGCTATAAATCAATTAATGAATTAAACATTCTTAAAAATTCTAAGTATTCATCATTCATAACCAAATTAATCACTTAATATATATATGAAAAATTCAAAATTTTCAAAATTTTGGAAAAATTTTCATGGATTTCATGGATTTCTATGCATGTAGACTCTCTATTAGACTCTCTCCCCCACACTTAAAAGACACATTGTCCTCAATGTGTGAATTTAAGCATATGTGTGATAAAGTGTGGTTTTAAAAATAAATGAATGAGCTAATAAAGTGTGCACCAATCAAGCAATTCACAGCATCAATCATGCCATTCTTAGCATATGAGTCATAATTAAGATCTAAATCAAAGCATAGAGAATATAGAAAAGAAATTCAAGCAACTAATTCAAATCAAGGAATAGACAATCAATCAAAGCAATAATCACTCAAAGCAATGCAAGGAAAAGAAAAAGATAGAGTTAAAGAAAGCTTCTCTATTTTGCGGCACGGGCTGATGCATGCATGACTGGTGGCGGCTCGGATGTGACTGGTGATGGCTCGGTGATAGGTGACAGGTGGTGGCATGGTGATAGGTGACCGGTGGTGGCATGGTGATGACCGGTGTTGGCACAGTTATGGCTGGGCGTGGCGCGTGGGTGGCCGGTCCTAGCCAGGCCTGATGCTCGGATAGCCGGGCCATAGCCGGGCATAATGCGCGGGTAGCTAGGCCATGGCCGACCTAGCATGTTTATGCGGCTTGGGCATGGCCGGTCATGGCCAAGCAATATGAGCGGGCGGAGCAGAGCTGGCCGGTCCTGACCGGGCATGGGGCGCGGCTTGTGCGGAGCTGGCCAGGCATTATGCAAGGATGGTCGGGGCATAGCCGGGCAAGTAACCAGGCTGTGGCCAGTATTGACTTGATAGTGGAATGGCACTGGCCGGGATGGCCAATATAGGGCGTGGTTACCAGGCCATGGCCGGGCTAGTTGACTTGTACGGCTTGGGCATGGCCGGCCATGGCCTTTAGCTATCCTCTTTGGTGTGTTTGCTTCCACCCTTTGCTCCTCTCCCTTAGGCTTTCATTCGTTTTCCTTTACGACTAAACTTTATTTGTTCGCCTTGTTCCCTTAATTTGAAATCCTAATAAGAAATAGAAAAACAAAAACTAAAAAGAGAATTACGATGTTAGTAACTTCTTGGGTTGCCTCCCAAGCAACGCCTTTCTTTAATGTCTTTGGCTAGACTGGCTAATATCGCAAATCTACGGGATTAATGCGGGATTTGGATATTCTTTTGGATATGGGGCCTACAAATTGGGATTTTAACTCCAATTATAGGTTTATATGGGCTGAGTATATTCCCATATAAATAATCCAAAAATCCTCAACTTCAGGGCTTCATCTGGGCTTGTCTTCAATCCTTAATAAATTAAGCTTCAAATCTTCAATTTTTCTTCTTGAATTAATTCTTCAATTCTTCAAAATATCTTCAATCACGAACTTCGAATCTTCAAATCTTCATTCCAAATGACTAAATCCATAGTTGAGTAAAAAGTCACTAAAATAGCTCCAAAAAGAGTGAAAAACAATAAGTTTTCACTTTTCTTATCTTCAAGACCTAAAAACACAAATACTAACAAAATAGGGTAAAAACACATATAATAGTAGCAAAAAGTATATAAAAATAGCTATAAAAATATGCATAATTTGAGCTCGATCATAATTTTCCCCACACTAAATCTTTGCTAGTCCCTAGCAAACTAGTGTAGACAAACAAAAATTAAGATTTAAGATAGTGTGTCTTGTTCAAATCTTTTGAAAAACTTTGAATCATATACATATATCAAGGATCAATTCAATTTATGAAATCAGAACATCATAGAATATTAAGAGTATCCAATTCAATAGATCAAGATATAGCAATCATCCTCATTCTTAAGTAACCATAATCAAAGTAGCTCTAATCACTCATCATTTATCACAACTATAACTACTTATTTCTATAAGCTTATGCCTTCATCTTTATCTCTACTACTCAAACAATTGCATATCATGAATACAAATCAAAAGTTTCGCATGGGTTATAATGATTTTCAAAGGGTAATTATTTTAGAAAAGTGAGGTTACTAACCTCAAAGTGTTCATGCTTAGGGGTTACTAACGCCCTTTATTTATTTTTGTGAGGCTACTAGCACTCTAGAGGGACAATACTTTTGCCGATCCATGCCTCTTATCCTCTTCCCAAGGGTTACTAACTCCTTTTGTTTAAAGAGAAGAGTGACAACAATGGATATATTTTTAAATTTTAAGGCAAAAGATATCTCTTCTCCTCTTGCATGGAAAACACTCTTTTTAAGAAAAAGATTTTTTTTAACTACCCTTCTAATATAGATAGTCCCCCACACTTATTTTTGACATATTCATAAAATACTCTCATAAGTGTAGTTTCAATAAAAATTAAACATGAGTTCTAAAAATAGGCAATCATAGAAATAATTCATGGTAAGCAATTATCACAAACTTCAATTATACCTAATCTAAGAAATAAGATATCATACTATAGATAAATCAATGAATCAATCATTCTTAAGAATTCTAAGATATCATCAATCAAAAATAAATCAATCGATCAATATGTGCATAAAAATCAAATTTTTGTCAAAAATTTTGAAAAAATTATTCCAATTTAACCATTTTTATGCATATAGACTCACTCCCCCACACTTAAAAGATACATTGTCCCCAATGTACTAACAAGCGTGGCAAATCAAAGCAAAAATATGTATGCATCTTTTAAATCCTAATTAACCTATATAACCTATATCTATATGTATCGCATATCAAAGAAAAAATCAATCAAAGCATTGCAAGAAAAAGATAGGGTTAAAGAAATCTTCTCTATTCTCCAAGCATAAGCTCCAACTGGATATCTTCATGTCGATGAAAAACTTCTTTGTCTCCTTTGGTATGGAAAATCCTAAAAAAGAAAAGAAAAAATAAAACGAAGAAAAATATTATGGCTTAGTATAAATAATATTGGGTTGCCTCCCAATAAGCGCCTTTCTTTAAGGTCTTTGGCTAGACTGCCTTAAAGAAGGTTATTCTTCAAGGGTGAAGGAATTTTGGGTGTAATCCTTCAACAGGTCCTCGATAACTCTACTCTCTTTAATGATTTTGATGGTTTCAAGTTGAATTTTATCAAGACTTGAAATGATCAAAGCATTAGGCGATGGCATAGTTGTGACTCGGCATGGCGCGGCATAGGCTCGTGGTGGCGCGGCATAGTGCGCGGATGGCTTGGCATTGGCCTGGCATGGCCGGGCTGGAGGCGCGGACATGGCCGGGCATGGCGCGGTGATGTCTCGACAGGAAGCTTGCATGGCCGGCACTAACCGGGCAGGTGGCGCTGCTGGTGCGGACATGGCATGGCATGGCTTGGGCGAATTGGCGGAAAGGGCGGACAAGGCCGGTATAGGCTTGGGCGGCATAGCGGCTGGCACGGGCCATGGCGCGGGTTGAGCTGGCAGGGCCGAGCATGGCCGGGCAGGAGACACGGTAGTGGCCTGGCTGGGCCGGGCAGGCGGCACGGCAAGGGCTGGTGGTGTCCGGACATGTTGCTCGGGTGGCCGGGCTAGGCGCACGGGCTTGGGCAGTCTTGGCAGGTGTTGGCCGGCCATGTGGTGTCGATGGCCGGGTGTAGACACCCGTTTTTGTCCTGTATCCTTAAATTTGAATTAATTCATTTCTTATTCAGCATTAGGGACGCCCAGGGGTATTTTGGTCATTTTTGCACCCAGTGGCATTTTGGTCATTTTTGCACTTAGGGGGCATTTTAGTCGTTTTTTAGTTCACCTTCAAATTAGACTAGTTAGTTCATTTAGATTATCTAGATCGCATTGAAAATTGAAAGAATCTTAATGTATACCTTTGGAGTTTTTGCATATTTTCATTTAGTGATTTGGCATTACGGTGTTTTCCATTAGTATTTTCATTTAGTAATTTGGTATTTTTACACTCACTTAGTAATTTAGCTTTGTAGTAATTTAATCTGCTTTGTAGCTCAGAGTTAGCCCATGAGTTAATTAACCCTCAATTTAGTATTTAGTTATGCATTGCATAAATGGGATTTTGCATTTTTGATTACTAAAACACTTTTTC